>ML788191.1:305869-323826 GCA_009831015.1 Picea engelmannii | reverse complement strand
TAAAATCTTATCATTATATCCTCCTATCTTAATGTCAACTAAGCACTGTTTAGTGACATTTACCTGATGTCCCTTCTGTAGCCATGAAACTTTGTATGGATTCGGGTGATCAGTTGTCTTCAGCTCCAGCTTTTCTACCATCTCGGTTGAAACGAGATTATCGGTGCTTCCGCTGTCCACGATGACCTTGCACGCCCAACCCTTGGTCTTGCAAGCAGTCCTAAAAAGACTGTTCCTCTGTGCTGGATTCTCCATCTCCTTCTCCGGCGTCAAAAGGACTTTTCGCATCACCAGCGATATTTCGCCTTCAGCGTACTCTGCCTCAACATCTCGCCTCTGTGCCTCGACGATGTGAGCTTCTCCTCCATCCTTCTTCCTATCTGGACAGTCAACTGACTTGTGTCCATTCTTTCCACATGTGAAGCAAGTGATTACTCCACCTCTTCCTCTTCCTCTACCTCTGGTACGAAGAAACCTATTATTATCAGCATATCCTCCTCTCTGCTCAGTATGCTGCTCTTTTTGTTCGGCATATCGCCTTCTCTGTGAGGTTCCACCTCTTTCTGTCTGAGTCTGAGGTTTCTTCCAGTCATCCTTGGGCTTCTGGTATTTATCTTGGGCAACCGATTTGCCTTTGGGCTGACTCCTGCCTCTGCCCCTCTGACTTTGTTTACAGCTTAGCTTCTCCTCAACTTTCAGAGCCAATTGGTAAGCATCCTCCACAGTTCGGATGGTCGCCAAATTTAGTTCATCCTGAATTTCATACCTCAGGCCATTCATATACCTGGCCACCTTTTCGTCATTGCTTTCACGATGACCTGCTCTGATATTCAACCTGTAAAATTCCTCAGTGTACTCCTTCACTGTCATCAGCTTCTGTCTCAGGTTCTGCACTCTCCTGAACAGTGTGATTTGATAATCCCTTGGGATGAACTTTGCCTTCATCTTCGCAATCATTCGATCCCAGCTTTTGATCTTTTGCTTGCCTTGGCAACGCCTGTCAGCTTGCAGTTCATCCCACCACAATGCTGCATGTCCTTTTAATCTCGTGACAGCATGTCTGACCTTCTTATCATCTTCGATATCTTCATAATCGAAGTAAGTATCAAGAACTCTAATCTAGTCTAGCAGCTCTTCCGCATCCAGACTCCCTTCATAAGCTGGAATGTCCATCTTTGTTTTCGAACTCATCCGAGCAATAGCCTTAATTAATCGCTCATTGGCTGCATCTTCTGTTGGGATTTCTTCTTCTTCATGTCCAGCATCACCTTCATCCTCGGATTCATTGATATCTCCTGCATCAGCATTTCGCCTTTGTCTTATCTCCATGTCCTCCATTCTGGCACGAAGATTTCGCATTCCTCTTTCTACGTCTGGAATCTGTCCTTGCCTACCTCTTTCTCTGGACATTTCTCTTCCTCTGGACAATTCCCTTTCCTCCTCCGGATCGGGTGATTGTCTACCTCTCCTCCTTGGCGGCATGGTGAATTTTCCTTGTCCTCTGCTATAAAAAGCAAAGAAGCTTTTCTATGCTCTGATACCACTTGACGCAAACGCACCACCCAGGCACATCTGCTCCCACAGGACCTTCTTTTCCTTCGGCCCAAAGAGCTGAAATGCTCTTCAAATCCCTTATCGAGACTTTTCTACACCCACAGAACTCTCCTGACGATCTCCCTTTGTCCTATCGGGAAATCAGACCTCGCGCGATCGCGGGCCTCGTGGTCACGAATTTTGGTTTCTCGAGTCCTCGAAACCCGATGGGTAATGACCCACGCTTTCCTGTTCTTATCGAGAATCCTCCCGTCGGAAAATCGACACTTGCACTGTCGTAGACAACTTACTTCGCGAATCCCCGATTCCCGATGACCTGTCAGTCAACGCTGACCTTATCCCAATGTATCGGGACTTTGGCTCTATCGCGACTTCGCTACTTGCGACTCCCAGCACTCGGTTCTCCAACTCCCGAGTCCCGATGCGCCGAGACGCCGATATTCTCCTGTCGCGGTTTCGCACCCTCGCGCCCTCGCGACTTTTAGTGCAATTCCTTGCTGCTCCAACTCACGAACCTCCGAGTTCGTGATATGTCGATACCACTTGGCGTTGTCTCCCTACAAGGGTTGACCTTCCGACACCTGTCCTCCACTACGGTCCTTTACTCCGTCGGGAAATCACGTATCGAGATATCGCGATTCCCGTTGTCCTGTACACGGGACTTTCAATTCCCTGATCCCCGACTCTTCGGGATCTCTGGCCACGTGTCCCTGCCAAATGGACGGTGTTGATCCAGTCGGGAAATCGCGGATCACGATTTCCTGTTGCACAAATCCTTTGCCTGCGAAAACTCCGATGCCCCCAAACACCAACTCGTCAGGATCTCCTGCCATGCGTCTTCGCCGATGGACGGCTCAAAGCTCCCGTCGGGATATCGCGAATCGCGATTCCTCGAAAACTCCGATTCTCCGATGGACTTAACCCTGACTCTCCTCCTGATGTCTGACGCGTTTCCTGTTGAGATCAACAGTTGAGATTCTCTGTCGGAGTTTCGAGACTCAAAAGGTCTCAGTTCTCTCGACCTGTAAAACCCCGATGCCTCCAAAATCCCGATGCCTCACTAGAATGTTGACACGTGTCCTGCCGAGATCAACGGCTAGGATCCTTTCTCGGGATTTCGAGAACCACAAGGTCTCGATTCTCTACCTTAACAAAACCCCGATGACTCTGATATCCCGATGACTTCTCTGGGACTCCTCTCTGCACACTAGGGCTTAACCCCAGCGCAACTTCTCGAGATCTAACGACTGACGGGATTTCGTCAATCTTCCTCTGCGAATCCTGACCGTCGATTTCTTCTCCTAAAAGATTTCTTGAGAGCGGCTAAGTATCCCTTCTCAGAACTTGTCTTCTGACACCTGCACTTGCATCTCCTCTCAAACCTTCCTCGGCACAAACTCCCGTGCTATATGTTAACGATGTCACGAAGGTGCTATACTTCCTGAGCTTTTCCACTATGATTCTTTCAGAGGAACTTGCACGCACTCCTTGCGCTCAACATTCAACAACTCCCCAAGTGTTGAATCCTTCCGACTCTGTGCACTCCTGCAGCAACAGTCTTAGACCTCCTTTGCTCAGATTTACAACTGAGACTTTACTTAGCCTGCGCACTCCTTGCACGGCTTTAGCAACCCACTTTCACTTCTAAGAGCTTTGAGAACAAGAATTTAACTCCCTGAGCCTTCTGTCAACGCACTCCTTGCGGACGACTTCAACTGCACTCCTTGCAGGAATCCTTGCTCAAAAGGAGAAACAATCGTAACTCAGTTCACCTCCTCTCAGACTTCTATTTTAACACATGAAATCATACGCACAGCATAACAACAATGCCTAACAAGAAGAAACATTCATAAACAAAGCATTCAACACACATACACAGAGAATAACACAACAGCCATGAATCTAAATCAACTTCTTCTATTAATTCAAGATCTATACATGGGTGTTCTTCTACAGCTCTCTGCTATTCTCCTATGCTCTAGATTCTTCTAACTCCTATTGCCTAATGTTACAATGATACAAATGAGGGTGTCTATATCCGGTTTCCCTCCTGCACTCTAAAAACTGTCTAATCTAATAATTCAATTCTATCTACCTGCAACTACTACTATAAATGCCTCTGTCTATCTCAGACGAGAGCGTATGGCTCGAGGTCTGATTACATTCTTACCAAGGCGCCTAAAATAAATGATCTCGTTTATATTCAGCGCATCAATTTGAAGGGAAAATTTAAAAATTCAAAAACTTGCGCTGGACGTCTTCCAGCTGTCTTCTGCTTCCACGTTGGTTTTGCTTGTCGTGAGGGATGCTCCTGCATCATTTCAGGTCTTTCAGGTTACCACATAGCGATAGCAAACAATAATGTTTCAAGTATATTCTTGTAGGTTACCATAGAGCAATGGCAAACTATGTTACTCAATAGACCTTATTTAGTTGGGCTGAATTTCCATACACAGGTAATTCATTGGTTGGAAATTCATCTGTGACTATACCATTATCATCGTTAGTATAAAGTACATATGCCTGTTGTCAACAGCTATAATTTTCGCAGACCCATATCTCCATGTCAAGATATGGTGGGATACACACAATAGTAAATACATCATATAACTTAGTTATAATTTTCATTGACCCATAGCTCCATGTCAAAATAGAACAGGATACTCTAAATACATCATATATCTATTGGATCTTAGCAGGTGTAAAGCCTTTGTGTGTGTGCGCGCGCCTGCACGCACATGAAGGAAGGTGTTTGACTGACAGAGTTGGTCTCCTTCTGTGAACAAAGTGGCTTAACACATCCAACAAGCAAAATTCAGTAGTTATATTAATAATACTACTTTTACAAATTACTAGTATTTAAAATTTAAGAACTATGCTTTCATGATCCCCTTAATCAGTAAATCTAACAATGAAACATTTCTGCAGTGTTCTCATTCCCATGTCTAAAAAACAGACCAAGAAATTAGAGATCACATTCGCCAAGCACATTTTAGCTTCAACATCAGCAAAACATGGCTAATGATATGAAAACAAAATAGGCTTCAATAGCCAATATGAATGACCTCTTCTTGTATTCAAATAACTTATAAGCCTTTGGCTTCACCTTTCTATCCGTACAATATGCATATTGCAATATTTCCCGAGGGATAATGCAGTTAATGATGCTAACTCAATTATGTTTACAAGTGTTTGTAGCCAATTGGCAATGAAATATGCAACGATTGCCTTTAAACATACTTCCCTGTACTCACAACCTGCTTTGGTGATCCTGGCCATTGATAGACATTTCCTTCCGGCAATTGCAATAATGTCCTAGATTTCATATTTGCTGCTGCTGCTGGAAATAACAACTCACATTACCTATCTGTTCCTGATTTTCATGGTAGCTATAATACTGCTCCTTGCTCGTGATATCTTCATATTTCCCATCAGTAAATGTTGTTTCTCCACTGGTCATTGCCTTCTTTTGCTTGCTTTGGCACCATACCCTTGCTTGTGGGTTGTAGTTGTTTATCAGCAGAAGTAAGAGTAGAAATCTCATCAAATGGTGCATCCATTTGAGAAAACCTGTAAGAACTTGAGTACCCATTTCTAGTGGGCATAGCAGATGAATCAGAAGAACCATCCAACTGGGACCTCTTCTTCCTCTTCCTTTCTTCACCCCGGTAATTACTCTCACAGAATTTAGACTCCAATAAATCTGTAGAAGTATTAACATATGTCTGCTCTTGTATATCTGTGTTACCCCTTTTACGTGAGCTTACCAATGATGTTAGCTCACTCTCAGTAGCTGAGTTCTTTATTGCTTCAGATGTGCTCTTTTTTGACCAATTTGTAACAGCCTTTGGAAGTGCTGAACCTTGATTTACATGCCCAAGCATGGTATCACTTGCAGTCTTGGCATTACATGGATTTATATTTGGTGCATGACCTGCAATATCATCAAAGTCAGGCTGCTGTGAAGAAAATAGTTCTAACAAATAAATGGTGGATGTTTCCTGCAATAATTGATTTTGATATGGTCTTTTCACCAGACTAAACCTGTATAATATTCTTATATGAAGACTTTAATTCATTATCCATACCTTGAGGAGAGCTGATGTCATTTGAAGTGGATGCTGCCATTGACTTGGTTTGTTCATATAGCTCCAGCATTTGATTGCTTACCTCTGCACAGAAATTAACAATTGCAGTGAGTAGATGCCTGTATGGTACAAATTGACAAATCACTTACAATAGCCAGTCCCCCATAAAATATATCTTGACTGACAAAAGTTTGAGTATGAGTAATCAAAGAATATATTTAGATATGATGACATTATCCTTAAAGTTTGTGCATAATAGAAATCTGGACACTATGCAAAAACACCAGATTATATCAGAGCAGATAAGCCAACCCTCAAGCTGGCGAGGAGTCACATCAAACTCCTCCCACCAAGGCCTCTCTCCATCTGATGGCAGTTTAACCTTCAAAAACTTAGCAGCAAGAAAGATAGCTCCAGCAGCAATATGTTGTGGCTTGAACTGGAGGCAGAGTGTTGTAATCAATCTGTAACACATAAAGCAATTATTTAGTCTTTGTTGAAAATTCAAAGATGTATGCAATACAAAAATCATAAAGTATAGAACAAGGATAGAAGACTGGAACACTCACCCATCATTCACAAAATTCCATGCTACTTGTGCTAAAGAATTTTGTGCAACTTTAAAAATCTTGATTGCAGAAACAAGATATTTGTATGGATGTTGCACATTAAAATCAAAGGCCAGTGTGGAAAGAAGAACCCGCTCTGCCGTGAGTACCAACTGTTTGTGTTGTTCATAGAACTCCTGAAGACCAAATTTAAATATCATAAATCAAGTTGCATAAATACAAACCAAGAATACTAGAAAAACATTGAATCCATAAAAGACATTCAGACGATCAGAATGTTAGCTACTTAAAGTTCATTAGCAAAACAAGGACATAAAACATGCTCCAACATCACGTTCTGCACCATTCTACACCATACCTTTTGTTTAATACGTTCAGCAGCAGCTGGGTCCCTCTTGTGCCGAATTTCATAAGCCAGCATTGTGACATCACGAAGAACCAAAGGAGTTTCTTCTACCTTACCAGCAAGGAACAAACATGCAGTCGCAATAGTCTACAAAAGGAAGTAGATATAACTAATCAGTAAAAAGCTGTATTTACAACATTTGGACTGATCACAATATGCATCCCCGACAATATAAACATACTGAACTGGAAAAAAGAAAAATTAAAAACAAGACTAAAAAATGTGAAAGTTGAGTCCACAAACCAAAAATAAATTATATAGATATTAGCTAATATCTTCTTGCATGCCTTCTAATGTAAGATAAGTTCAGTCTACTCCCATCTCCATCCACTCCATTCAACCCTAAAAATGTTGATATCAATGTGGTGAAAATATATTCAGAATGGCAACTTGTGAGTTGAAAAGAAATAGGAATGTATGAAATAAAACAGGTGTCCATTTTTCCTGTTTGCTTCAAACTGGGATGACAAACCTGGATATTTAAAAATAATTAAAGAAACCTTGAAAAGAGGAGGTCCGACCTTCCAAAATGTGTCTTGCCTTAAGGTCAGGGAATTTGACAGAATGCCTAATATTAATGTATTCACAAGACAGAAATGTGCTTTCCCATCAAAAATACAGTTCTGCCACATCCCCGGTTAAGAAATCATGTAGGACAACACAGTTTACAGAGTTGCAAAAATCCCAGAGAACTTTAAAAACAAACTGTGAAACAAGGAGAGACAAAAGGAACTGAGATTGGGAATTCAAATATGGTCTGAACCAACAAACCTATGTTAATCATACACATCTCCTTGGTGATGTCACTAACCATCAAATACTTGATTTCTTTATAATAGTGGAAAACAATTTATTACATCATATTCTGCAGGTGACATTACATGAATTTTGTCAGTGCAAATTCTGGTTGAACTAAAATTAGTGAAGCAACAAATTTTCAAGCACATTGCAAAACAAAGAAGACAACCATATAAGTAATTGATATTTAGCTACATGCCTTCCCAATGTACAAATGGGGCAGGATCAGTAATTATATTTTAAGTAACATAAAACGTGTCTTGGAATTTGTATGAGTGTCATACTTGTAGAACCCAGATACTGATAAACAAAGAAGGGTGACAGTCAATATAATTTCATGTCTTAAAAGTGTCTCTACACTCAGACAGACTAAGTCCCAATGCTCACAAAGCCCATACAATAACCAAGTTAATTATAGTGAAGTTGCCATGGCCTGATTAAGACTCCTCTGAGCAACAAACTAACAATATCCATAATATCCAAACTACATCCTCGTTACCAGCCAAAGAAACAGCCATTTAAACTGAAAACATGGAACAATAGGTTAAAAATTTTAAATTCACTTGCAAATCAAAACAGAATTACTATAACCATCAGAATCATGAAGTTCACCATTTAAAAAAGTCATAAGAGTTGCATATATGTCATTTGTTCGGCGGGACTGTCAAATAGAAATCAAATACTTACATATCTGTCATTTGTTCGGTGGGACTGTCGCATATAGAATCGATGACAAAATATGATTGCTGTCGCAATAGCTACTTGAGGCCTGAAACATAAACAATATGTTAAAGTTCCCTGTACTATCACATTCTTGAAAAGCCATCTACAAAAAAAACGGTCACAGAGTACATTAACTGCTTCAAATGTATAACCAACAAGAATAGCTTTTCCAGGAGCAGATGTCACTAACAGAATAACCTTATGGTTTTTAGGAGAAGTGAATAAGGCATGTTTGTGTACATTTATCCAGTCCTCTGAGGAGGAGACACAATCTAAGTTTATAAGTTGCGCAGTAAGTTATGATTGACCATACCAAGGTCCTTTCACACACAACGGTTTCTTCTAGTATCATAGAGAAAGGTAGTAGATGTCTCCGAGTTTGCTAATGAACTTTCCTGCAGGCCAAACATCAATAAGACTTTACTATCAATAGTCGTAAAGCCCTGTTTTAATGGGAAAGGGGAGCTGGGAGAAAAGGAGCCAAATCTTACAATTTTCCAACCAGTATGATGAGAGAATAACACTTATGGTATGGAGGATTGTACAAACAAGGCTTGCTACAACTGCCAAGCTTCAAACCCCTGACACAGGAATTGAAATTATAGGGTGATAGGACAGATTAAAGAACCAAAGAACCCAAGAATTTGAATATGAATTTCTTTTATTTTTACCTCATACACTTCCACCAAGGGGAGAAATGAGGTGCCTAGGATTGCACATGCCTATTTGCTTTGCCTATGTAAAAGGTACCTTGGAATCTAATTGCTATTATTAATAATATTAAATGGAAGTTAATATAGTGTAAACAAAAAGAATCAAGGGGCATCACATTTCATCCAGATCTTTGTTGTATATTTTAAGAGAAATAACACACCAGTCTGGAATCAGTTGTGTATGCTCGCAAGGGAGGACTTTAGTCATCTTTTCCTACATTGGTGTACAGAGGCATTTATAACATATTGGTGCAAATGGGGCAACAGATGGGTGCAAGTTAATATAGTAAGATTTTTACCTTGTTCCTCGGTCAGTATTCTCCTCGGCATTGCACAGCTGTGATGCAGATCTATACAGCAGCAACTCCCTTCAGCAGAAAACATCCTGGGTTTTGTGCAGCACATATTGGGTTCTGTGCAGCAGTCCTGGTAGAGAGATGGCACAGCAATAGCTTGCAGTGTGGAGAAGGCACAGTTATGTAGAAAGCGCATGGATGCTTGACGCATGCACGTGCCTCTCTTAGCATCTTTTATTTTTGAGAGCAGAGTCCTGTTTTAGTTTTTCCAAAATTATAATATCTCTTGATTTAGCATTTCCAGAATTAACCCAGCACAACATTTAGGAATGATTCCTAATTTAAGACTGGACACAGACACCTGGGAGACTACCGCTTGCATCCATGCATGCTTCACTCCTTGAGGGCATTCTAATGTAGAAAAGTATCTATGCAGATCTGGGTGCTTTTCCCTGGGCTATTTTTAGGTTGACTTAGTCTATTTTGACCACAGCCTCTCATCTATAAAGAAGGCAGTGTGGGTATCAAACCTGTGCTTCTGACATTTTCCAGAAATCCATGTATGGAGAGACCAGATGTCTGCGAAAGGGATCCATCAGAAGGTTTCAGTAGGTGTAATGCCCAAGAGTCTTTAGTGATAATGATCTAGATTCTAGACCTATAAACGGTTGTCAGGTGTGATGCTCTAAGTACTCCAATGATTCAAGTGTTATATCCGATTTCTTTTTCCATTTGATTTGTTTGGTTTCAGCATGTTCCAGGCACTGCAGGTAAGACCAATCTCAGTTCCTTTTAGAGTGTGGCCATATAGAGGCCTACTGAGAATCTGGAATAAACTAAAAAATCAAGCAAGTTTTAAGTTGGGATATAAATTTAACCTTGAAGGTAGGAAAAGTCTGGCAAGAAATTGCTAGACAAGATCCTTTAGCAACTTATATCTCCCAAGATCCTTTAGCAACTTATATCTCCCAAGTTACTTTTTAATAAAGTGTACCTTCTAATATTAAAGTCACTTTATTTCATAAAGTCAACTTATGTTATAAAGTGAAATTGTACTTTAATATTTTAAGTGATTTATTTTGGAGGGAATGAATCATGTCCTTTAATCATGTAAAGGCAAGCTTAGATCTTGGCCTTTGGATTTAGGGATGGAGAAGGTGAAAAGACACTTAGAAAGTGAAAGGTCATTTTCAAATTATAAGAGAATGCATTGGGTAGTGTGCAAGACACAACAAGAGAAGAGGAGATTGAGAGACTTCCGAGAGAGCTTGAGAGAGGAAAGTGGGCAGCAAGGAGGGCACATTCCCAAGAAAGATTGGGCACATTTCCCAAGGCAAATTTCTGTGTGAGTGCTGATATTTTTGCTGCTGTTGGAGGCCATACTGTACGGATCCATACAGTCCATACAGCAAGGGAAAGAGGACACAGATTTTGAGGCATAGGAGGCACAAATTTCAAGGCATAGGACGCACGAATTTCAAGGCTGTTTTGAGGGTTTTCTTGCTGCAGCAGAGCCGTACAGCAAACTGTGGGTGCGTTTTCCAAGGTGTTGTTTTTCTGGGTGGGTTGTACAGCAGTACAGACTTGGCATGTTTTTCAAGGCAGAAATTTGGAAGGACAGTTTGGGTGCCGTAAGTTTTTCTCTTGGTTGTAAATGTAATCTTGCTGCTGATATATACTTTCCTGTAGCTAATAAAATCTGTCTCTCTTTGGGTTTCCCCACATTGGGGTTTTCCCTGGCTGGTTCCCAAAATTTCTGAGTATTACATGGATGTGTGATTGCTGTTTATTGTGTTTATTCCGCTGCAAAAGTGCTTGGAAATGTGTATTTCTGTTCATAGTATTTTCTGAATGTGGGTTTATAGTATATACATTTCAGAGTTCATAGATGACAGTTATCTCTAGGCTGCTAAGTGTATGACAGAATTTGTGCATACTGATTTTGTCATTAAATTTCGACAATTTCTTTGAAGAATATAGACCTATTTCATTTTGGAACTCTGTTTACAGGATTATCACTACGATTTTGGCTAATAGATTGAAGATACTATCCAGATTTATTTCTAAAGAACAATTTGGTTCACTTCAATAGACAAATCCATGATACAGTGGGTTCAGCCCGGGAAGCTAATGGGCTCTATAAAAGTGGATAAAATTCCAGCAATATTAATCAAGATTGATCTAGCAAAGGCCTACAATAAGGTCTACTATCTGCACTTAAGATTGTCATTGTTACACATAGGGATGAATGTTCAAATAGTGAACTCGATTATAAGATGCTTTTCTTCAGGATCCTTTGCAATCATTGATAATGTATCTCCTTCGATTTTTTTCTATGCCACAAGAGGCCTCAGACAAAGATGCCCAAGGTCCCCCTTTCTATTCTTGCTGGTTGCAGAAGGGTTGAACCAGATGATTGCAGCATCAAAAGAGGCGGGGGTCTATAAAAGGCATTAGGGTGGCAGGCACAATCAATTTAACTCATCTTTTCATAGGTGATGTAATGATATTTGGTACAGGACCACTTCTTTAAGGTAAAGAAATAGAAGGATATTTTGGACTTGTACTGCAAAGCAACTGGGATGGAAGTAAACGTCCACAAGTCCTCTATTCTATTCAATGGGCTGAAGGAAAACATGGAAAGATTTCATTCCTTATATTCCAGCATCCTTGGAGAAAGGAAACAAATATCTAGGTTTTCATTTAAAACATAATGACTACAAGTACACTGACTGGACTTGACTGTATAAGAAAATAGAGGACAGAGTGTCAAATTGATGTTTCAGGTGGATATCTCAACAAGGTAGGTTGACCTTAGCTAATCTGTCTTGGAAAGGATTCCTGTGTAATGGGTGTCTTTAGCAAATATCCCAAAAGCAATGCATTGGTGAAGGCATTCTCACTGGTTTGGAAATGGCTGGCCTGGAAACTTCTGGAAACTACAGACTCCCCATGCCCCCTAGTAAATGCACTACATAAATGGGGTATTTTTAGTCTAGCAGATGTTATGAATCCAGGTCTGAATTCTAAATGGGGTCATAAGAAAAATACTACTTATTTGGGTATACATTCTCTGATTAAAAACACAGTGCTCTTAAGCTTGGGTACGCAGATAGGATGGAGGAGGAGGATGTAGGGTAGAGGAAATGGTGGTGGAAAAAGATTTGAAAATTAAACTGTCCTCTCAAAAACAGAATATTCATATGGCTGTCCCTGTCAAACAAAATCCTAACCTGCAATAATGGTGTGAAGAGAAATTGGCACGGTCCTCCAAATGCATCATGTGCAAAAATATTGTGGAAACAGTGGACCATCTCTTTGTACAATATCCATATGCTCCAGCAGTTTGGGCTGAAGCAACGAGACTTTTAAATGGGAGAAATGAATGGAGAGGGGAATCTCTCTCAGCCTGTTTTGAAAAGATGGTACAAGGACAAGACACTGATAGCTTAGAATGCATCACCATGCTTTGGAATAGGGGGGTTTTCATTTACTAGAAATAATACGAGATTCCAAGGGAGTGTTAATATTGGGTATGCAGCTAGGATTGGGTATGCAGCTAGGATGGAGGGGCATGATGTAGGGGAGAGGTAATGGTGGTGGAAAAGAATTTGGAAATTAAACTGTCCTCTCAAAAATAGAATATTCCTGTGGCTGTCCCTGCCAAACAAAATCCTAACCTGCAATAATGGTGAGATGAGAAATTAGCATGGTCCTCCAAAATGCATCATGTGCAAAAATAATGTGGAAACAGTGGACCATCTATTTGTAAAGTATCCATATGCTCAGGCGGTTTGGAATCTCTTTCAACCTGTTTTGGAAGTTGGTACAAGGACAAGACAGTGATAGCCTTGAATGCATTACCATGCTTTGTAATAGGAGGGGGTTCGTTTACTAGAAATAACATGATATTCCAAGGAGGATGTTGATCGAAAAGTTTGATCAGCTAGATTTCCTGCCCTTGGAATAACAAAAAAAAATCAATATCAGAAGAAGGAAATTTTGAAAGATTATCAGTTCATAGCATGGCCCTCAGTCTTAGCTTCGTCACGCATTTTTCAGATTCAAAATCCGAGTTGATATGCTCAAGATATCCAAATTTTGGTCAAACCGGCAAAAGAGTGCTTCTTCAATATGTAGCAAAGCTAATTTTTGGAACTGTGTCTTGGAACCATGTCCAATTTTTCGGAACCATGTACATATCTTGGAACCATTCATCTCTTGGATCATCTCTTGGAACACATCATTCCACACTTGGAATATTTTCGAAATTATCCACTCTCCCATTTCCTCTTACTTTTCTATACATAGATTTTTTTCGCTTATCCCTCCATCTCTTCTCCTCATACTCCCCTCTTCCCATACTTAGTTTTATTTTACATTTTATTTTCCTCCACACTTCTCTCTACTTACTTTGCCTCTCCTTCACTTATTCCCTTACTCCCCCTTTACCTCCTCTCCTTCACTTATTCCCTTACTCCCCCCTTACCTCCTTTCCATGCAGACCTGCAGATCTAATCTCCTCTCGTCTCTCACCCAGCTTCCCTCACTTCGCACCGGACTCCCTCCCCACTCATCCCTCTCCCACTCACTCACACTTAAACTTTCATCATTCTTTCGGACCTACACTCATGCAGGGCTACCCCACATCCCCCCTTACCCCTTATCCTCTCACCCCAATCCGCATCACTTATGCTCACTCTCATCCCTCTCCCATTTCTCCAACTCTTAACCATATTTCCTAAGATTTTACTCATCCAACCACATTATTGTTGATTTTTGAGCAGCTGCAGAAGTTATTCTTTTCAAGTTGGCCTCCAAGCTGCCCTCCTCAAGCTGGCCTCCAAGCTACCCTCCTCAAGCTGGCTTCTTCCTAAACTGCCCTCCGAAGCTGCCCCCTTTCCAGGTCAGCCTAGGTCAGCCCTAACCTAGCTGTCCTAACCTAAATCCTATCCTATCCTAACCTAGGAGGTGGCCCTAACCTAAAGCTAACTAACCTAGACTCTATCCTATATAAAGAGAGGGAGGCACCCTCTATCAAAATCAATTTCTAGATCAGTTTTCATATGAGTTTTACATCAGTTCTATAGCAGCTTATATACTCTGAGGGAGCAGCAGCATAGGGTATTTTGGGCAGCAGCTAGGAGGCTCATTTCTGAAGGCTGTTTACTTTGTTCTGGGCAGCAGCTAAGGGTAACATCTAGGAGATAAGATATCTCTGTTGTGAGACAGAATATTTCTGTTCTGGTGGACAGCCATCTACTCTAGCATGTAGCAGCTGTTAACTCTATTCTGGAGCAGCAACTTGACTCTGTTCTAGAGCAGCAAATATACTTTGTTCTGAAGCTGCTTTGAACAGAAAATAAAGAGTGTTCTGAACAGCAATCGTACTCTGTTCTAAGGCTTATTCTGGACAGCAACTAAAGGCAGTTATGAGACAGTTATGATTGTTCTTATGCTTCAATTTATCTGCTAAAGTTTTAAAAGAACACTATTGTTATCTTATGTATCTGTTTATGCTTGAAAAATTAACATAGTATCAAAGCTCTAGGGCATGAAAGAGCTCAGTTCTGCAGTCTGCTAGAGCCTGCACAGATCCTTAAAAGCTATTCAAGCACAGTACTTGCAAAGATGTCTTACATTTCTGTAAGGCCTAAGGACAGACTTGAAGGGGATTCAAACTTTAATGTTTGGAAAGCCAAAGTCCTAAATATTCTGGAAGAATATGACTTGGACAACTTTGTGACCAGTACAGTAGAAGAGCCCACCTCCAATGCAAGAAGGACAACCTTCAAAAAGAATCAAGCAAGGGCAAAGCGAATCATATTTGATTCAGTCAAAGATAATATCATACCTGTTATAGCACCTTTGAAGACTGCAAAGAAGTGTTTTGACACTATCCAATCTGTATGAAAAAAGGCGCCCAGTCAAAAGAGGGTTCTAAAGAATAAGCTTCGAACTCTGTAGCCTCTTTCTTCACAAAGATCTCTCAGTGAAGGGATCAGTTGTTGGTCATTGGTGTAACGGTAGATGATGATGATCTTGTCCAGACTGTTGTGGATGGTCTACCATCTTCTTAGGAGACATTTCTGGTCAAGATAAATGCTCGTGAAAACCAACCAGACTTTGAAAGGTTGCGACATGATTATCTGCAAGAAGAAGGGAGAATTCAAAGTCGAAATGGTACTTCAAAGGAAGAGAACCTTGCCCTAGCAGCAAGAACCTTCTCCATCAATTTGATCATGATGGTATCTATAGAGGTTGTGTTCTTGGTAAAAACATAAAGAAATCATTTCCTAACAATAACTCAAGGTCTAAAAGAATTTTGGATTTGATACATTCAGATGTATGTGGGCCTATGTCATCTCCTTCCTTGAATGGATGTCTTTATTATGTGATTTTCATAGATAATCATGGATCTATTTTTTAAAGGCAAAGAATGAAACTTTTAGTAAACTTCTAGAACTCAAAGCATTGATTGAAAACCAGACTAAAAAACATATACGTGCTTTGAGGACTGACAATGGTGGTAAATTTGAGTCTCATCAGTTTGATGACTTCTGTAAAGATGTAGGAATCCAGAGACAGCTAACTGTGCCCTATAACCCTTAGCAAAATGGGATTGTTGAGCGAAAGAACAGAACAATCTGTGAGGTAGCTAAAGCTATGACGTGTGATCATGACCTTCCCACATCACTTTGGGCAAAAGCCACAAGCACTGCAGTTTATATTCAGAATAGAAGTCCTCATGCTATTCTTGGGGAAAAGACTCCAGAAAAAGCATTCACTGGGAAAAAGCCAGAAGTGGGACACCTGAGGATTTCCAGATATGCAGTTTACATTAATGTGCCGAAAGAGAAAACAACTAAGATGGAGCCTTATGGGAAGAAATGATTTTTTGTTGGGTACAGTGAAACATCCAAGGCCTACAGAATCTATGTTCCAGGCCAAAGATCTATCGAGGTAAGCAGTGATGTAACTTTTCATGAAGAAGATGCATTTAAGCAATCTAAAGAATCGCAGCAAGATACAGAGATGGAGCCATTGGATCAAGTTGATATTGTGGATCCAATAGAACAGAAAGAGAGACCTATGGAGGTACCTCCTACTAAGAGGAAGCCTGCCTGGTGTAGAGAAATTTTGCGAGAGGTAGAAAAACATGCAGCTCCTTCAAGTACTTTCAAAGAGAGTAATAGACCTCAAACATATTCAAGTTACGTGGCTCTTATGGCTCAAATTAGCGATGCAGAGCCCACCATCTATGAGGATGTTGCTAAGCAGCAAGTATGGAAAGATGCATGGTGGAAGAATATCAATCCATCATGAAAAATGATGTATGGGAAGTAGTTTCAAGACCGGTAGGAAAATCTGTGGTTACTTCCAAATGATTGTTCAAAATCAAGCATGCAGTTAAAGGAAGTATTGAGAAATACAAAGTGAGATTTGTGGCTCGTGGTTTTTCTCAGAAGGAAGGTATTGAGAAATACAACATAAACTTGTTCATAAGGAATCTTTCATAAAAAGAAAAGTCATTTAGACTACGAGTTTACGGTTTAACTTGAAGCCCCGGTGAAGGGCTTTACAGTCAGAAGTTTCTACAGTGGTGAAGAGTCTGCAAAAAGCAAAGCTCCATCTTTCCAAGATTCGTTGGACTGGCCTGCTAAAGCTTGTCTTCCACATCTTCTTATTTTCTGTCTCTTTCCATCAAATCTCCATGAATATATTGAGAACAAGAAGATTTGGGTCTGAGCAATGCTTTCTTTGAAATATTCAATCATCTTGTAACATTTCAGGTTTAAAGGAGCACAGTCCTTGCTTGTAAAAAGAAAATGCAATTCATTCCAGTTCATGTAATCGTCATTGAGACATTGTTGAAGTTGTTACAGTTCTTTCGCTTCAGGCATTATTGAACTTGTCATATTGGGAAATTTTTATAAATTTCTCATGCAAAGAACTATTCGGGGCACTACATTAATTTTCATACTTTGAATTGAAAGCATGTGATTTCAAATGTCTTGCCTATAAAAATCGTTTTTGGGTTGTAATGAAGTTATCATTTAAAGTTCTTTGAAGACCTTTCATTTCTTCATCTTGTAAAAGTCATAGCAGATTTCGAGTTCAGTTTATCTTACAAGAAAGAAAGAACAATTGTTGAAAGGAGACTCCAAAACCTTGTAGACATTAATCTCTACTAACACACTTCATCCATTATTTTCTTTAAATGATTTGATGTATATTTGTATAACTATATATAAGGATTGTACATTTGTATATATAGGCTTTCTTGGAAGATCTTTCGGGGATTGCTCTTTAGCATTCACCCTTTATATTCATTGTAGAACCATACAAAGAATCTTCCAATCTTTCAGCCAAAGAGGAGTACCACCTCTGTAAAAACACAGGGGGATTCATATCCTCGTGAAGTTGTTGTTTGGATCTTGACCCATCTGAACATCAACATGAGTGTTATTCATACTGTGCAGGTTTGTCATTAAATTAGATTTGCCTACGGAGGGTCATGAACATCAGTAAAACTCAAACCTCTAAGAATTCTGAAGGCTGCGGAATTAAATAAAAATATGGTTTGGGGTTCTACAAAGGTGCTTGTCAAGTAACTCCAGGTATCTGTGAAGTGTAGGAATTTTATTTATAAATGAAAAATGTTACATTTCATTCAAATATACAGCAGGTTTGGGCACAAATAATAGAGCTGAGTTTTATGCTTTATGGTTGCTTTTGAAAATTGCTGCTGAGAGAAGAATAGAAAACCTCCAGATCATGGCGGATTCAAAATCGATCCTGGATTGGAC
>ML788191.1:282023-296945 GCA_009831015.1 Picea engelmannii | reverse complement strand
GATCCTAGCAATCATAGCAAAATTTTAAGTTCTTCCCAATTTTGTCCCACCAACAGCCAGTATGCAATTTATACTAACTTTGATTGGAAACTTGTCCAGGAAACGGCACCTTTGGACAGAAATCAGTCAAATGTTCTCCTAAAGGTCAGTTTAAGTAAGTTTCACTACAATATAATGACAATTGAGTCTTGACCAGCTCAAAAATGGCATGACCTAATTCAATAAAATTACTGGCATGTGTATATTATAGTATATTGGTCTATTTATTGTCCCTGCATATATCAAAGTTACAAAAAATATATAGTATATTGGTCTATTTATTGTCCCTGCAAATATCAAAGTTACAAAAAATGCTGAATGATACCAAATGTCAGAGCTAGCCACACTGCAAACAATAAAAACATTCACTAATACAATAGTTGATAAATAAGAATAAATGACAAGACGAACCCATTAAAGTGCAAGCAGGAACCAAAGTTAATGCACACAAATTCTGTCACTAAATATTGATCATAGTTGCTATATCAAATCAGAGAAGAAGACCCTGTAAACAAATGAAAATTTCTATGAGTAGAAAAACAACTGCTCAGTCTGGCAACGTTTCCCGGTTCTTAAAATCAACATAGGAAAAATGGTAAAAGAGATTGTAGGTCCAAGACATATAGGGCAGCAAGCTAAGCATAATTATAGACCTCTTAAAAAATGATAATTTAATAAAAAATAGGTAAATTCACTTACATCTTGAAATGCACGCCAATGTCCTTGATAAAACTGCAGTAGGATTTCCGCAAATTGGCCTCCTTCTTGGCGTCGATACCATCAAGTCTCGAAGGAGAAAACTTATCAATGTCCGCCCGACTGAAGTACCATCCATCCCCAAGTTCTCCAGTCTCCATATTTCTAAATATATCTGGAAACCTTCGGCTAACACGTCAAACCCAAATCCTCCTGCACAAAAATCACGAGATCCTTTAACCCTAAATCCCGACGCCAAAACAACAACAAAAATGCAATCATTTAACCCTAAATTCCTCCATTCAATGGAAAACAAAAAACAAAAAGAATTGCAGCCACTTTCTAATCCCCCTAATGTAACAATCGAACCTAAAATAAATTATAATCATCATTTAACCAGGACTCCAACGTCCAAGCCCAGAATAAATTTAAACACACTAACCATAACGGAAGATTCAAGCCCAAAATAATGCACGGCGATTTTTAAAACCCAAATCCATATATTCGAACTTCTAATATAATACGCGATACTATAACCCTAAAATTCAACATAAACAATAAAAGTCGATAGGCTGAAAGTACTAATTTCCAGAGAACTTACAGTAAAGTCACAGCAGAGCGCCGCTAAATCCCGCCGTGCGTGGATTGACAGTGTAGCTCCCCGAATCGGCAACCCAAGCCAGGCATAAAAGCGTGTTGTAGCAGAGTAAACTTCCTACCAAGCTTCCTACCATCGCCAGTGCCCTCCGCCTCTCACTGCCTTTGCCTTTATTTGCATTTGCATTAAGACTTTGTGAAATATCCCCGTGTTGTATGTATATACGGATAGCTTTGTTTGTATATATTTGGAAGGATTGGTATTATTGTTTTTCGTTTAATGTATCGACAATTAAATATAGTAAATAGAGAAGAGTGATACACGTGGATGTTCTTCATCATCGTAGAAGAGAGGGTTTCTGATAAGGGCACTCAAATAGCCTTGTATTGGTAGGAATTTGGCCATTTTTAATTATTTAGATAAACAAAAATTATTAAATTAAGAAGAAAAAAAAACAGTTAAAATAATGGGACAAGTTATAAGAGAGGAGGGCAAGTACATCCATTCCATTTTCTATAGTCAAAATTTGAAATGTAATTCAATGCAATGTTAATTTTAATGTTTAATATGAAAGCCTTTGTTTATTTTGAATTGTATATTTTGAATTTTTTTGAGGGAAAATTTTAAATTATCATTTCAAAAAATTTATAGGATAAAATTATTGTATCTTAAAAATCAAAAAAAATTATATAAAATTTTTAGAAATTTGACTATTTCTACAAAAATATAGTCAAATATTTTATAGTTTGCATATCAAGGACTTTTAAAATAAATTTTCAGCCTTAAAATTATCTTTGTTTATGGGTGGTATTATGAAAGTAGTGAAAGTGGATATTTTTATTTGTATAAAAAATTGATAGATAGATTATTGTATAGCCCAAAAATTGGAAGATTTTTCAAATTTAGAGGATTTAAGTCTTTTTTAAATGAACTAATATTTTTATGGGCAAAGTTCTATGTTTAAAGTTCTCATAGAACTATACTCTATTAGATTTAAAGAAAAAATTACCCATAAAAATGGTTGAGTTTGTCCACTTTTTCAATTCCTCCTACATATATTTGGTTTAAGTTCAATTGAAAATTTATTGTCATTTAAAAAGGTTTTTTTACTTGTTGTGTTATTAAAACAATTAAAGTGGGCACCCTTTTTTTCCAGTAGAAAAATTCCTCAATTATATTAGATAATATAATGTGTTCACGTATCAAGAGCAAAGGCGAAAAGATTGTTGTCAGGACAGTCTTCCTCACAACAAGTGGGCAAGTATGTCAGAAGTGTTGAGCAGTGATCGAAAATTTATTAGATGTGGGCTATCTAAGAGTTACATCAGATTTTCAGAAGAGGAGATGAGAAAAGTAAGAGAAAGAAGAAGAAAGTGGTTTTCCAAGTGATTGAAGACCACATACAAATGTGCTTATCGGCTTAATATTTTTGAATACTATGCGTGGTGTTAGTAACATTTCTTGTCCGGGGCACAAGAGCATTCGGGTCAGCGAGTCGCATGAGGAGCACCCGAGTGCAACGCGGAAAATCTCATTTCAGGCTCCCAAGCAAGCGAGCGGGCGAGATTATATCGTCGGCGGTCCAGATTCATCCATAGGAGCATATCGCGATTAGTGGAGTTGCGCCGAGATTAGTGAAAATGCATCGCGCCCATATTATATGCAGGGAAGGATATCAGCCGTCCATCCAAAGGACGCGTAGCGCGAGATCTAGTCGCGTCGGCATTTCGGCAATCGCGAGTTCAAAGGGTGAAGGTTTCGTGTTGTCCTATATCTCGAAGCCCCGAACCCCGAAGGCGCCCAAAGTTGGGCCCGCAGTATTACGGAGCAATCTCGGTCGTCCATCCATAGGAGACAACTAGCGCGTGATTAAGTTCCTCGTCGTTTCGCCCATCGCGATTTTAAGGCGCAAAGAGCAGCTCCGTCATTTCCCGATGCGCGAGGTGTCGGGAGTGTCCAGGACCCAGGCCCACAGCATCGTCGGGAGAGTTCAGAACCGTCAGATCTAGAGGGACGCATGGCGTCAACTCAAGCCATCTCGACGTTTCACTCATCGCGATTTCAAGAAGCAAGGATCAGCCCCTTCTTATTCGCGAACGTCGAAAGCACCTTTGAGGATAAACGCAGGGTCACAGCCCGTCGTCACATGGGAAAATTGAAAGAGCTGTGCAAAAGGGGCCAGGGCTGTCGAGTCCAGTCGCCGAAAGGTTCATCACATTCTCCGGGTGCCATTTGATCTGACCTCAAGCCTGGTTTTCGCTTGAAGTAAATGAAGGTAAGAAAGAGTGGTTGAAACCTCTCTTCATGCATTAAATGCAAGATATGGAGAGCCTGGCCAGTGGTCTGCTCGAGACGGTCCTGTGTACCATTTTTTCCAAAGAGGCCATGCCCAGTCCTCGATTAGCCAGAGGAGGTCTGCACACGCTAACTTGGCTCTTAATGGCTCAGCTACTCTCCTTGCAGGAACCATACGCAGTTAAAGTGGCGTTTGAAGAAGGATATCAGTACGAGTTTGACTGAAGGAACACCAAGCCTTGGGTGATTGGGCACGCCTCTGTTAGGCGATTTTCTCTGAGTATATAAACTTAGTCTTTGTATTTTGTAAGGTATCGATGGTAGAGCGAAGCTCCCGATTGTAAAGTTTTAGCAACACTCTAGTTCTCTGGTTATGCATCTGTATGCGAGATTTTTGGATTTATGACAGACAGTCTTTCTTACTCCATCTAATTTTCATCTTATGCTGAGAGAGTTCTTGAACGACTGATTCATGTGAATTATTGCAATCATGTTATGATAAAGGATTTATTATTGCATTGTTGTATTCTTTAGTGTTTTGTGTTTGAATGTAAGAAGATCTTGCATTTAGATGCCTCCTCCTACAGTCTGTTAGAAACCTGATGTTTACGACAGACCTTTGCATCTCTCTGGTACAAGTCTTCCTCCTACTCACCCTTACTACAACTCGTTGTCTGGAGTTTAATCAAGACCTCACCTGCGCACGCATTCCTGGCCTAGTTTTGAAATTAGAACCACATCGTTTGAGTTAACTTCCATTCGATCACCCCATTAAACAAAATGTGACAATAAATTGATGGGCGTTGGGCTCTGCTCCTGCTGCAATCCAGGGGTGACTTCTGACGCTAACATGTGGGGCCCTCATGGTCGTCCAGCCAATGATTGAAGTGAAGTACACCTGTTTTTTTCAATAAAGCAGTCTTGGATAATCGGTCCGCTTCCAAATTATACTCACGAGAGGTATGGGAGAAGGTTAGTTTCTTGAAAGGGGGCATGTGCAATTGTATTCTATCTTTCCAAGCCAAGAGAGTGATGGTTTGTAAATTACCCTTCAGATTCAGCGAGTCTATGACTATTCTGGAATCCCCAATCAGATGGAGGCAGTCTATGTTGAGCCTAGATGTCAAATGTAGTGTTACCCAGGCACCTAAGAGTTCTACCCTTGTGTTGGTGCCTGGGCCGCAGCAGAGAGTCCACCTGTAAATAGATTGTTGATTGATTTTTATTAGCCCCCCTGCACCACTCAGAGATCCATTCTGTTGTGAGGCACCATCAAACCACCTTGTCTGAAGATCTTCAGAGTATGTAGGCTTGACTAATATCTTTATTTTTTCTATTTCTGGGTGTAGGTCTTTCTAGAGATGGAACAGTCCCAAAGCTTTATAAGCTACAGCACTAGTAGAAGGGATCTTGTTTTCAAATATTTTGCAGTTCTTGGATAGCCAAATAAACCAATTTACCAAAGGTGGAAGTATTTTGTAAAAAAATTCTGATGTAGTCTAGTGATCCAAGCAATCCGAGATGTTATTTCCAATCCAGCTCGTTTTTAGGTTGTTGTCCTGTGTGATTTTAGTCCAAACTTGGCGAGAGAATTGGCAGTGTGTAAAAATATGTCCAACTGTCTCTTCGCCCATGTTGCAGAGTTGGCACATATTTGGTCTAGTCCAGCCTATTTTTTGAAGTAGATCCCAGGTGGGGATTCTGTTATGCAAAGTAATCCAGGTGAAAAAAATTATTTTCAGAGGGAATTTCCATTTCTAGAAGTCAAATCACCATCCAATAATATTGGTGGGCCACTCAATAGATGAAATTGCATTGTATAAATTTTTTATAGAGATGGTGTCGGTGTTGTCTCCTCCATCCCACATCATTTGGTCATCTGAATCAATGGGTAAGATGCCTGTGCAGTTTATCTCATTGCAAAAGTTGTCCCATTCCATAGCCAAAATCGAAGGGAGATCTAATTCGTGGTTGGTTTTCCAAAGAGTGGACTGTGTCCAAGGAACATTGTTTTTGCGCGCTTGAAAAAGATAATAAATACTTATGGAGTTTAAATGTGCAATTAAATGGGGAGTGAGGATAGAGGCATTACCCAATCCAGTGATACGATCAATAATAGTGATTATGGAGTGGCCATGTCCTAGGTTCCAGCAAATGCCATTTGATATCCAGTGTGCAGACTTTGTAATGATTCTCCAAGCCCGAGAAGCAGATATAGATGGTGGGAGTCCATCTCGGAGCGAATGGAAGATATTTTTCCTTTATGATGGCACTCCAAATGCCATTGGAGGTTAGTGAATGGAAGAGAGAACTTGCAGCCAGTGCTTGGTTGAAATGGTAAATGTTCCTAATCCCCCAATCGCCTTTTGATTTCGGTTTTGCAATCAATGGCCAGTTGCAGAGGTGTATTTTATGTTGATCCTTGTTGCCCGACCAAAAAAATCTGTAGGTGATTGATCTGAGTTATCCAGTACAGATATGGGTATGGCTGCAAGGGTCATCCAATAAATTGGTTGTCCCTCAAGGAAAGATTTTATAAGTGTGTATCGGCCACCGATGGTGAGCCATCTGTTGCACCAGTGGCTCACTCTTTTTTCCACCTTTGAGATTAACCAGTCCCAATCTAAAGCCTTGTAATGGCCTGCCTTAATGTAGTATACCAGTTACTTGAAACCAGCAGAGAGATGGACAAAAGTGTGAGGAAAGATGTTCTTCAACTATTCTAGAGTGAGTGCAAGTATGTTGGCGAAGTGGAAAGTAGGCTTGCTCCAGTTTATATGTAGACCCGAGGCACAACAGAAAATCTTTAAGATTTTTGAGATTTCCATCCATTCAGACAAGTTGGCATTTGTCATAATGAGGACATCATCGACAAAGAAGAGGTGAGTATTTTGATTAATCTTGAAACTTTTATCCCTGAGATCTTACCCTCGACTTGACTTTTTTTAGGAGAAGGTTGAGTCCTTCCATGGCCAGGATGAATAATAGCGGAGAGAGTGGGCAGCCTTAACGGAGTTTTCTGCCACTGTGGAAAAATGCGGAGGGTTCTCCATTAATGAGTACTGCAAAGTTTGCGTTGGTAACGCATCTCATTATCTCGTTAATGAAGTTTTGACAAAAGCCAAACTTGATTAAGATCAATCTGAGAAAGTCCCAGTTTATGCAGTCAAAAGCCTTTTTAAGATCCAACTTGAGTATGAGGGCAGGAGTGTTTTTGTGCTTTACACTGTGTAAGCATTCTTGTGCAGAGCCAACAACATCAAGAATATGTCGACCCTTTAAGAACCCGAGCTGTTCGGCTGACAGAGATCTCGAAAGAATAGGTTTGATTATGTTTGCAATTATCTTTGAAATGAGCTTGTAGCAAAGATTGCAGAGGGCAATTGGGCGAAAGTCGCCAAATGTTGTCGGATGAGTAGCTTTTGGAATAAGAGTCAGAAATGTGGAGTTTATTGCTTGGTGACCTTACCATGAATTATGGAATCTTCAACAAGTTCCAGGAGTTATGTCCCCACCAAATCAAAAAGGTGTAAATAGAACTCCACAGTCCAGCCATCGGGTCCTGGGCTTTTGTCCAGAGCGAAAGATTTAAAGCAATCTGAAGTTCTTGTAAAGAGTAAGGGTTGTCCAGGGAAGTGTAATCCTCTAAGTTTACCGAGTGGGGGAAAAGTTGGGCTACATCAACCTATTCATGAAGTGTATTATGAGATTTTGCATCATAGAAATCATTAAAAAAATAAGTTGTTGCGTCTTTTAAAGCCTGTTGTCCACTGTGTGTTGATCCAGATTCATCCACGATATCCCAGATGTGTTTATTATTTATGGAGTTGTTTGCATAATTGTGGAAGTACTTGTTATTTTGATCACCGCAATGAGCCCATTTGATTCTACACCATTGTCACCAAAGTGCTTCATCAGCTAGAAGTAATTTGTTCCTTTCAGCTTCTAAATCTTTTAAATGTTGATGTATGATCCCATCAGGCCCATCCGAGAGATCAAATTGATGAAGCTCCTTAATGCTATCCTCAAGGACTTGAAGTCGATGTGTAGTAGATCACTTGTGATGTGCAACCCATATTTTTATTTGTGCTTTCAGTTGGTTTAACTTCCAAGTTATGCGTTGTTGATTACCTGTTTCACTCATGAATCTTGGGTCATTCCAAACTACAAAGACAATAGTTTTGAAACCATCCTCCAAAATCCAACACAAGTTTAATTTGAAGGGAGGAGAGATATGAACAGAAATGCCAAATTGCAAGAGGGTCGGGGCATGGTCGGAAACGAATGGTGTATCCACCCAGGTTCGGATCCTGTTATCCATAGAGTGCATGATTTCAGAGATATAAAATCTGTCAAGGTGTTTGATATAACTGTCAGGCCCACATTACCATTGTGCTAGGAGGGAGCCAGTGTATCCGATTGAATGTCTATTAAGTCGTGAGATGAAAAAAGATCACTGAAGAAGTCTGTCAGTGGGTCTTTAGTCGCTGAGACACCCCACACTTCACCCAAATTTGTAGTGAAGTTTAAATCTCTGGCTCTTATGAGATTTTGTAAATCCAAGAGGTTGTAATGTTCAACTTTGTTCCAAAAGATTTTTCTGTATTGACATGAACCATAAATGTTGAGTATGTTTATCGGCTTGTTATTCCAACTGTTGGTTCTAGTGAGTAATAAGCCTCCACAGCACAAAAATGGTGTTAGATCAAATTTTGTGGGACCCCACGCCGCTGCAAGACCTCTAGAGTTACCTAGTGAGTCAACAGTACATGTAATCCAATCTGGACAGAATTTGTTGAGGAAGAGCCTCTCTTTCTACCCAGCTACCAAAGTTTCCTATAAGAGGATGATGTCGAGAGAGAGATGGATGAGTAATCTCCTGAAGGCGGAGGTTTTTTGGGGCCCTCCTACCCCTCTGATATTTAGAGAGAGAATGATCATTATTTGGCACACGCTAGGGCTTTAATGCCTCTAAGCACCCCAAATTCAGAAGAAAGTGTAGGAGAGTTTGTATTAGTAGATGGATTATGCCCTTCTTTGCGTCGGGCGCTTCTTGTTTTAATAGGCTAGTGCACCAGTCCAAATCCTTTGGACCAAGTATGTTCTAGTTCATGTACTGGTTCAAAATTTCCAAAATTCTCCAAGGTCCCCTCCGCAGTCGGAGTCTTAAGGATCAACTTCCCCAGGTATGCTAGCAAGGGAATGGGTGTGAGGACTTCTTTATACGAGGGGAGAAGTGAATCCAACATGGCAGTGAAGGTGTTTTCCCCTGGTTGGGCATCACTGGTGCTTGGGTGGTTATGCAATGAGTCATGTAATAAGGATACATGATCGAGGCCCTTGGATTCCAAAATAGTATTGAGGATCAGACCCAAGTTTGTTGTCATGGGCATGGAGGCAGAGATGTTGTCGGAAGTCGAAGGGACATAAGTGGAGGTGTGAGTGCTAAGGGTGGATGGAAAAATGAGGTTATGTAGAGAGTCTTGAAAGAGATATTCAAAGTTGTGACCCATAGATTCAATATCAGTGATGAATGATGGGCATGATATGGTGTCCCTGGATGTCGGAGGGGCAGTAGTGATGGTGTTGGTGTTAAGGGTGGATGGAAAGGTAAGAGTAGTTTGGGAGGGGTGGAAGTGTCGTGGAGATGTTTGGGAATCTAGGGAGGAAGATGTACAAGGGAGAGTCGAGGTTTCAAGAGTAGTGGGGAGTGATGATTGGTGGGTTGTTCTGGTGTTAGTGAGGGAAGATATCGATGTAGGGGTGGGAATCTTAATAGAGGTACAGTTTGCGGGGGGTATTGGGAAGTTTACCGAGCTAAGTGAAGGTAGGGGAAGTTTGTGACTGTGTGAAGGCGCACCAGACTGCCAAGGTGAACCCGAGTTCAAAAGGTTTATTTCCTAGGAGGTAAGTGTGTTAAAGAGTGAAGGGAAAATGTACTTGAGCTTACCAGTGGTGGAGTCATTTTCGGCCGTGTCTTCAGAGACCAGATTGCATGTATAGGAGGAATGAGAGTTTGCTTCTAGTGAGCCCATTCTGTTGGTCAGGTCTAACATGGTTTCCTCATCTTGTTCCTCTTTATAGTGTCATGTGCAAGCATTTTTTAGATGTCTCGTTTTCCTACAAATGGAGAATCTAAAGGGAATGTCCAGGTAGTCCAGTTTTTGCTTGATGAGGTTACCTCTCCATTCGATGTTGATAGTCTCTAGGAGTCCCTCGTGAATATCTACCTCCACCATGACTTTTGTCATTTTCTTATTTGAATCTAGTAGTGATTGAGGCTCCACAGATGTAACGACCCAAGGCATTGCCAATGGACTCCAATGCTTTTTTATTCCAGAAATGTAGAGGGAACCCTGGGAGGAGAACCCATAGATGTCTATGTTTAAAGTAGTCCTGTGTTGGGTCAAAGATGATTCTCCAACGTTTGAGCATAAGGTTGCCTCCGTCCAGGGTCCAGAGGCGATCAAGGATGCAGGAGGAGTTCTTTGGTGTTTTGAATCTGAAACATAGTCATCCACTGGTCAGATGGGTGATCTCCGGGTCATATCCCAGTAGTGACCACCAGTTTGAATGCACCCAAGGAGTAATTTTTGAGTGACATAAATGCTTATGAGAAATCTATCCCACTAATGCACATAGGCTGAGGGAGGCGGAGTCCTAAAGTCCAATATCGTCACCTATCACCATTTTTTTTTTTTTTTTTGTAGTCCAGGGTCTAGACAATGGTTTTTTTACTCCTAAAAAACTGGAACTCGTCTAGAGATTGTATGATGGCTAATGGATAGATCTCCTCTGAATAGTAGGAGTAATACCACTAAGTGAGGAAGGTGGGAAGGCGGGTGTGGACAGTAGTGGGGGAAGAGTTTTTGTAAGGGTATGTGTAGTGGACGAGGGATAGTTTGGTGGTGACGAGAGTGAGTGGGGAGTAGTATGAGTAGTAGGTGTAGTAGAATGAATGTTCAAAGGAGGTGGAAGGAAGGGGGGAGAGGACAATACAAAGGTCTGGGGATCTGAGGAGATAGGACAAAAGAGGGAGGGCCCAATCGCAGAGTGAGCAATATTTTTATTGCATGAATGGTTTGCAAGAGCATCAGTCAAGGAGAAGAGGCCCTCATTGTTCCAGAGGGCCTCATCAGTTGTGTCGATTAGCATGCTAACTTCATTCTCCGACATTGTGTGTATCGAGGACTAGTAATCTCTGTAGAGCTAGTCAGAATCTGGTAGAGCGGTAGAGTGGAGCAGAAGAAGGTGCAGAGTGTGCAGGCAAGGGGTTAGGTAGGAAGTGAAAGGAGGGAAGGTTGGCAAGACTATCCAGGTTGGTGGAGCAGTGTAAGGGTGTGTAGTAGAAGTTGTCTGCTACCTGGTTCAACCATGGTTGCTACCTGGTTGAAACTCCAACCCTATGCTTATTGATTTAGTTAAACCGATCAAGAGAAAATGACCAATGAGTTATTATGTAAAAATGTTATGGACTAGAAAACTGAAATTTCAAAATAATATATATTAATATAATACTTGATAAGAATCAATTTACTAGGAGGAACATAAAACCATAAAGTTAAAAATATTTACAAAACCAAAACATTATATATATATATATATATATATATATATATATATAAGTCCAATAAATATTAATAGTAAAAATTTTAGGCTATTTTTTTCCTCGAAAAAAAATATTTTTAATTCCAAATAGAATCGAAAATACAATCTTCATTATGCATATAATACACATATCCCTAAAGTACTATTGGAGCAACCTCTCAAACTATGTTCCATACATTAATAGGTTTTCTAAGCTTTTTTCTTACAAGACAAGCTATGCTCCATACATAAGAAAAAATTTCAAGGCTACATTAATCAAGATATAAAAACCTTCAAAGATATTTGTCCAAACATATTGTTCAAAAACTCACATATATACATATAGATCTCACCCCACCCACATACACTTTTTTTTTCAAATTGTGTAAATGTATAGTCCTAGAGGAGACTATCCACATACACTCTTTTTTTCAAATTGTGTAAATGTATAGTCCTAGAGGAGACTATTGACCCTTCCTAAAATTCAACTTCAGTGATACAATCTTAGGCCTGGATTAGTCCCTTCTTGGAAAGGGAATCTGCCAAAGAGTTATGCTCCTTGTAAACATGTGCAAAGGAGATCATCTAAAATTGACTAGTTAGTGTTGGAGTTACTTCACCCACACCTAGGATTTATTTTTCCTAAGGTTTTTCCTTGTTTATTAGTCATAATTAGTCATTATCCAGTCCCCTATATTTTAGGGGAGAATATTCCACCTAGAGAATATTCTCTTTCAGTTGACACTTCAGTTTGACTAGTTGAGTTGAGTTTAGATGTTGCATTGGTTTTGTCACCATGCAACATTGGGATCATCACCAACTAATGCGCACTTGAATTGGGATCATCAACAGACTAGTTCATTACCCTTGATTCCCTGAGTTAACTCCTCACTACTCTCTGTTCAGTTAGTTAATTGAAGACTAGTTGACTAGTTAACTCAACTAGGTGGCAGTTCACTCCCGTAACTGCCTGAGAGATTAGACTAGGTGGCAATTTACTCCCGTAACTACTGGTGTGTGTCTAGATCACTCTAGACCACCATTATGGCTCATTAATTACTCATGTATCCTATATCTATTATAAATTATTCACTCTTTGAGTGTGGAATATGGTTAATGAGAATTCTTCCATTCTTTCTCTCTTGTTTCTTCTTTATTAATTTCTCTTTGCAAATGTGTGTGGTATTTTATAGCTAGATCTATTTTGTGCAAGTTCAACACATTTACATGGTATCAGAGCCGATAGACTGCTAAGCAAAAGCTACACCAAATTATTTTTTGTACATACTGAAGATTGAAGAATGCAGAAAAGATGGAATATATGTTTTACTCACCAATAATACTTCTCACGCCTCATAACTATTTGGAGTGGAAGCCAAAGATTCTACTTCTTCTCAAAAGTAGAGGCTTATACCAAATAACCATGACAATGGAATTAGAGCTTGATTCCATCGATGAGAAAAATGACTTTCTCAACAGACAAGATATGGCCACAGTATTAATCTTCTTGTTTATTTCTCCATAAATTCTCCACAAAATATATGATGACTCACAAGAATCAACTCAAAATGAATTATGGACCAGATTGGAGGTTCTATTCGGGAATAAAGAAGATTGTGAAGATTTCATGCAGGAGGTTGAACAGATAGAGCCAGAAGAGAAGCCATCAAAAGATCAAGCCTCTTATTATGAAGAGTCTTCTACAAAAGTATTTGCACAAATTTGTATTCCATTAATTGAAGATGATGTCTAATCCATTTCAGATTTGTTTTCTGAATTTCATGTGGAAGATATATGGCATGCATCTCAGGAGTCACGTGCAGACACTTTTCCATCTGCAATGCATGCATCTCAGGAGACAAAAGGGGAGCTGTGCACATCAGACTCAATTCTGATATTTTCTAAGCAAAATTTGCAGAAACAAATTGGATATTTGAATTCTTCTCGGAAAAATTTCCAATTTCAAAAAACAAATCATCTGAAATGGAGACTGGAAAGTGAAGTTATGATCTTTTTAAAATCAACAAAATTTCAACATTTTTTCGAAAACGACCGCACGGTTTTCAAAGTTTCATCCAAACTTTATTTGGATATTATTCATTACAATGAGATAAAGTGGATATTTGTAGACATATCAATGGTGCATATACTTCATCATATCCATGCAGACATCTACATCTTCAACACAATCTTCAACGAGCACAAACTTGCACAGTTGCGAGGTCTTCTTGGAGTGAAGGACACAATTGCCTAGCAACTGTAGTTCTTCTTTTTACATACATTGTACCTTGAGGGGGGGAGGGGGCAGGGTTTCCCTCTTTCCTCTCTTTATTTCAGTGTATCTTTTGTATTTGGGTACCTAACATGGCCTCGTTGTCAGGACCCATTCTTTATTTTCACCATAGTGATGTTTAGGGGGGGTGTTGGAGTTACTTCAACACACCTAGGATCTTTTTTTCTTAAAGTTTTTCCTTGTTTATTAGTCACAATTAGTCATTATCCAGTCTCCTATATTTTAGGGGAGAATATTCCACCTGGAGAATATTCTCTTTCAGTTGACACTTCAGTTTGACTAGTTGAGTTGAGTTTAAATGTTGCATTGGTTTTGTCACCATGCAATATTGGGATCATCACTCTAGACCACCACTATGGCTCATTAGTTACTCATGTATTCTATATCTATTGTAAATTATTCACTCTTTGAGTGTGGAATACAGTTAATGAGAATTCTTCCATTCTTTCTCTCTTGCTTCTTCTTTATTAATTTCTCTCTGCAAATGTGTGTGGTATTTTCTAGCTAGATTTATTTTGTGCAGGTTCAACACATTTACAGTTACCTCTTTTAAGAGTAAAGCCAAAGGGAGTAAACACGTGTTCTTGATCTGCATTGCATTATTCATCCAGTTGATAGTGAGGCCCAAGTCCCCAAAGACTTGGAGAGTTCTAATGCCTTTTGTTCAAAGAAAACTTAAGTAAGCGTAACAAAGCTTTGAACTCTCAAATGTTGTTTGTCCCTGAACCTAGATTTGCTTTCCATGTATAATAATGTGTATAAAAAAGATAGAGCACATATCCAAGTCCATTGATTTGTCCTAGCTTGTAACAGACCTCGTCAAAGAAACTCCAGGGAGAAAACTTATCAGTCACCAATTCACCAATCGACCTAGACTTTATGCCCTTAGCTATGGTTTGGAAAGTAGTGAGAAGTGTCAACACCTGAGTTGTTATCTAGAAGGAGGGAGTTTGTCATAAATTTTTTGGGCAATATAACAACTTACTCATCATTTTCTCTTTATAAGGGTGTCCACTTTAATTGCTTTAATAACACCACCTGTTAAAAAACTTTCAAAATGGCAAGAACATTCAAACTTAATGTAAAATTTCAATTGAACTAAACCAAATATCTATACAAGTAAGTTAAAAACTCGATAAACTCAACCATTTTTGTGTGGAAATTGTTCTCCAAATCTAGTAGAAATTTTGTTGAGAGACATAGTTCTACCTTATCGATGGGAACTTTGAGCATCGATCTTTTCTCTTAGGGGTTTTAACCCATTTTCAAAAAAGACTCAAAACCTTGAAATTTCAAAAAAATGAGTGTATCGAAGCAAAAATTTGCCCTGTTGGAAAAAAAATTGACTTGCCAAGAAAGTTGAGTTTGTCCACTTTTTAACACTATATATATATATATATATATATATATATAT
>ML788191.1:265009-281839 GCA_009831015.1 Picea engelmannii | reverse complement strand
ATATATAATGTTTTCTTCTCGTAAGAATTTGTGATTTTATGGTTTTCCCCTCTTGAGAATCGATGATTCTTATCAAATATTATATTAATAATATATTATTTTGAAAAACTCAATATCGAATTTTAATTTATTTGCAAAATATTTAACATGGAGAAGAAGAAGTTAAAACTTCAAATATTGAGACCCTGAGTCAAGAAAGGATTGCTTAAACTTAAGGGTGTATCCTATTGTGTCATATTTCCACATAGAAAATATATAGGAAACAAATGTGTAAATTTTTTAGTGGAGAGCTTGAGCAAAGTTACTTGTATAAGGTTTGAGTAAAAGGAAAAATACTTCCAGGTAATTTTCTATGAAGCCCGAAGGGGTTGGATCCATTGTCGAGAAATGAGGAGTTTTTCTCTAGTGGCCAAAGTTCAATTCCCATGAGGGTGTCCATCCACTGAAGTTTCCATGGGGACACCAAGATGTAGTCGTCGAACATGTGAGGCTTACACTGCACTCCCCGTGCACATATAGGTGGATCAAAGCCCAACCTCTTATCGTCCTTAAGATCAGACATTAATCATTATAGCAAGAGCCATGATTTTATGAAAGGGGTGATAGGTGCAAGGGGGTTACATATATCTCTAATGGAAAGAAAGACGTAGTTTAAACTTGGGGATTATGCCATGTGACCAATAATGAGGAAGAAATTCTAGATGCTCTTCAAGGATTATCTATCCTTAGAGAAAAGGAGCTATCCTAGATCATAGTGGTAGGAGACTTATCAATTTTTATTAGAGTGCTACTACAAACCACATTGAAGAATCTCATGGTTTCATGTCTCATTCAAAGAGAAATAACCTTGTGTCATCAATTAAAAGCAATATCCTTCTATTAGGCCCTAAGGAAGCAAAATGGTGATGACGACTCCCAAGCCAATGTTGGACTCTCAGTGGATGAGGGTTCACTGAGTATAAAAGGAGGGGGGCCTTCCCCACATCGATACTTTGAGAGTGGTGAAACCCCATGTGAAAATTTTGATGTCGCCCATGTGCATTGCCAAGCATTTTCAAATTGAATAGAATTTGATATCATTGTGGGAGCTCTCACATTATATGGCTCTCTTAGTCACACTTGTATGATACAATGGGTGTGAGGACAGTTGAATGTGGGATTTGTAGTGGGTTAACTCTCTAGTTATGTTTAGATTTCACTATTTATCTCAAGTCCACGAACTTTCCCGACCATGATATCTTCGTAGTTGTGAAGGAAGGTTATGGAAGTGTTGTGAATTGGGCATGAGATTGGTGGTGGTGGTGTCTATCTACTTCAATGTGTGTGTTTTCTTGTCTTTATGAGCTATCCCTCACATATACGATGGGACATTGTCATTGTCATAATAAGTGTTTCATGTTTTGTGACTTGAGAGGGGTTCAACGAGGAATTCAATGCTGCAAACAAGAAATTGTGGAGGTTAATTGTGGTGCGGGTGAGCTAAAAGAATTGGTGGAATAGATGGAGGGAGGAGTTAGAGTAATAATTGAACTCTAAGAATAGTGTTAGGGATGTCTATGCATTCAAAACCACCTCTCATCTTCTAAGGTTGAAGGAATATGAGAAGGAATCTCAAGCCTTCATGTAGGTCTCCCGTAGGTCACATTTAGAAATGGATCTGCAACTCGATTCACTAAAGTCTCTAGTGCTTAGAATTGTAGCCCACTATTGATCTTATAGATTATTTTACGATATTTGAGTCAACCTCACGAGGATAAACTCCTCTACATTTTTAAAGAGTTGGTACTCCTCTATCTCATATAATATACAAGAACAAAACAAAATTCCTGAGAAGGACTAGGCTTATTTTGAAATAAATATTCACATGTAAAGAATACTTGAGAAAGGACTAGGTATCTTATAGAAAGTAAATAGTTACAATATGTTACAAAATTATAAAGCAAAAGAGTGTGCAGTAAAATAAGATGACATTTCCATCACAACATTCATCAAATCATAACACAATATTCAAAGGAAAGGACAAGAAAATATATGGACCACATGTGGCAAAGAACTTTAAATGATCATTTCATTAAGCACAAATAAGATTTTGTTAGACGTACATTTGAAACCTCATGCTTAAATCAAGGTTTTGAGATAACAATAATGTTATGTCCCAAATTAGTTCTCTCGCAACCTCATAAAATAATATATGTCTTTAAATAAAAGATTAATGTCTTGGAATACACATAAAAGGTTGTGTTTGTTCTTCAAAGAGGATCGGGATGGGGCTCTTGTGGACCATGAAATGAAAAGACCTAGAAGACACAAGAAAAAAAATCAAGGATCAACCCTGGCTTTCACAGATTATCGAGAATTGAAGGCAATATGACAAATGATTGTAAAGGAAAGATAAGAAGGACGAGAATAGGGCTACTACTTGACTCACTGTGATGGAATTTTTTTTGAACCTCTACTTGCTTGTTGGTGCCTCTTTTGTAGGTGGTTGTCGTGCTTGAGGTGACCTAACTGTTACAATTGTTTCTTATTGATCTTGATTAGGGATTTTCTTAGCCACTCTTCTATGTATTCCCTCATGGGGGGCACTGTGAACTCACGTTTGGTCTTTATTTTGAATGACTCATTCTCCATCGCTCTTAGGTCCATACCTAATTGGTGCAACATGTCATCTGCCTCATCAATCATGTTGATATATATGACCAGCCACCTTTCGACTTCCTCCTCGGAGAATTTGATTAAATCAATGAATTCACTTGCCTATGCTACTTTTAATACATCAAGTTGTTCTAGTAATTGCTCTTTAGATAAAAGTATTGTGTCCATTAACAAATTTGGGTCGTTGAGTTCCTTCGTGAGATCAACAAGTTTAAAGGAAAGGTCACATGTTTTATTATTCACAACATCTAATTCATTTATCATTTCTCTTAAACACTATTTTTTTCAATCAACATGCATTAATTTGTTTCATTTGGATGTTAGAAGGGAGGTTTTGTTCTCTTATATGGGTATCACTTAAACTTGAAACTTTAGTTGAAAATGTTCCCACAATGTCTTTGTAAAAACCTTTGTCATTTTACGGATCTTTTTGGAGATATTCTTTGAAATGTGTAATCCTCATCGAAAAGATAGTGGAAATATGTGCAAGCTCCTAGATTTCTTGGATTAATTTTTTTTTTTTTTTGCATTCCATCTCCAACATACTTTCTTACTAATAAGAGTAAACTATATGAACATTTCTACTTGTTGTTGCTTTCTATAATATCTTCTAAGGTAGGTGTTGGTTGAATTGTGGTTAATGGTTCAACAAACAATGGCCTGGGAATAAGAGTTGCCTCTAATTCCTTTATTTTTTTCTTTCAAAATTAAATTCTCTTTTTCTATGTTACAAACAAATTCTTTCAATGCCTCTCAGGTTGCCTCATGAAATTGTACAATGTTTGAAGGTGCAACCCCATCAAAATCAATTTCTGATTTCCATTTCTCAGACATTTTCTTGTTCTTTATGTTTACTTTCTCAATTAACATTTTCTTAGAATTTCTATTGTAGGTCGCGTGGTGAAGTGTTACATACTCCTCTTCAAATATTTTTGGTCCTTGAATGATTAGGGCTTCAACAATCTCTCGGGTTTCCAACATGCAATGTTCTGACCAGCTGGGTTCTTCGATTAACTTGTCTACATCCATTGCCCGGGGACTTTCTTGAGTTTAAGTTATTTCTAACCATGTTTTATGTATCTCTCTTTTCCTTTTAGCAGAGGTGTGTGCAACTTGGGATTTTTCAAGATTTTTATTTGTTGGGTCCTTGCCATCGCCATCATTTGAGTTTCTGGTAGTTGTTTTCCTTATTTCCAAACCACTGCTTCTTGGTTTTGTTCTTGCTAGGGTACTTCCTTGAGACACAGTTGGAGAATTAGGGTTTTTATTTGTTACTTCTCTTCCTTGTTGTCGATAACATTCATTAGTGATGGCTGACTCTTCCATATCATTAAGAGCTTGGTCGGCTAAAATCTCAAGGAGATTCAAATTATCCCCACCTCCTTCTTTAAATAGTTCAATCTTGGTAAAATAAGAGGAATAGTTAACTAGGGACATATGTGCAGTAAATAAATCATTAGGGTCGAAACCCTCAATGAATTTGGCTTCATTTAGGTCAAGTTGGTCAAATTGACCCACAGGTTCATCCAAATGGGAGATGTTCTTTACAACAATTTCTTCGACTTTCCAAGGCAATGAGATGAATTGTTTTTTCCTTTTCTCATTAAAGAAATGAGCCCAATCTTTGTATTGTTTGCATGCTTCTATAACAAAATGTCTTTCTGATACATAAAAAGGGAGGAGAAGAGGTTTCTCCTAAAAAACGAATAACCTTATAATGTTGAATTCCTCTATAATTTGAAAGACTCCTTTCTGTGAGAGAAAGGTGGAAGCTTCAAGTGATAGTCTTGACGTGTTAGGGATGAAGATTAAGTTTTTAAATTATGAGATAAAAATTTTGTGGATCGAATAGAAATAATATTGAGCCCTATGCCACCATAAGGCTGGATACAAAGCAAAGACTAGCTCCACCTTAAAGTCTACACTTCTTGCCCTCAACAAGTTCTCGAAAACATGGCAATAAGCTATGGAGAAAATCAAATAGGTTTTCATGTAAATTTTATTTGTCTTCTTCAGACTACTCAATTGAAAAAAGAGTTTGTTGGAAATAATGTGACCCCAATCAATGAGGGAATCTTCATGCACAATGAAGTGGAGAATACAAATGATATTTCTTAGCACAGAAACTGTGGATTCTAAATCAATCATGCAAGCAAACAACCTGACAAATTCCTTGCATGGGTACTTCAAGGAACTTTCGTCGATCTTAGAAGCACTAGTGTTAGTTCTAGGGTCTGTTATCGCACAATTTGTACTTTGACAGAAGGGAAAAGGAAAATGAAGACAAATTGATGGAACGAGAGACTATCATATCACTATCACCTCAACAAGATGTCTCTTTCTATTTAGGGTGGTAGGCCCAAGGGAGACATCCTCGGTGACCTGGGGTTTTGAGAAGGCAAAGGATAAAGGCCAAGTAAAAGGTTCCCTCTCACAAGTCACCACCGATTAGAAAGTCTTGTTAACCAACCAATAAAGAAATGATAAATCAGAAGTGTACCTGCCCGGAACAGAGCAATAGGAAAACTATGGATTTGCAAGAGTACTTGTTGGTTAGCACTTCATAAAACCATTGACTTTCTTGAATGAAAGAATTTGCTGAATATAATGAAGTAAACATAAATCTTATAACAACAATGATTATAGAGCAATACTTCACATAAAATGTCTTAAAACTAGCTTAAAAATGACTAAAAACCATTCACCATTGAAATCATATCATTAGCATTTGGCAGAAGCATATAAGACAAACTATAATTCAGCCTTTACAATTGCTTTATGAGCTTTTAATGCTGCATTAAATGGTTGTAGCTTACTTTTAGTAACAACAACAAGCAGGTTAATGGATCAATCTAATCAAGGGTTAGAAGGTGTTAGTAGGTTGTTCAAAGTTTTGGATGTTTGAAGGTTGTGATCAAAACACTCAAGCAAGAGGTCTTAGACTAGTGCATTCATAGGGAAAATGGAGTCAACAAGTAGCAACAAGATTTGAAAGAGCAAGATGATAGTAATAGGGCCAAAGACAAGAGGAATTTGATGGATGAAGTGTTGGTAAGCCAAGGCTTCAACCACCAAACCCTAGGGGAAAACAACTACTAAGGTGTAGGTAACCCTAGGCCTTAGTAGGTTTTCCTCCTTCTTTAACTCAATGATAAGATAAAATCGGCTATGATGAAGGACAAATACTAGGGTGTTGCAATGGCAAGGCCCTAACAATGGCTTCAAGAAATATGACTCCTTGGCACAATCAAGTAGGTAGATAGCAATTGGAACAAGGACAATAACATGTGCTTGATCCCTAGGGTTTGAGCTAGCAATTTCATAAATTAACAAAATGTAAAGTAAAACACCATAACCATTCAAGTAAGAGAAGAATTGCAGAATTTTACTCACATTCACCAAGTATCATCAAATCAAACCCTAGTTGTAGACTTTCCACCAAGAAAATGCCAATTTCACCAAAAATAGCCCTCCAACAAGTGCGCACCAAAATTTTGGTCCAAAACCCTAATGAGGGCTACAAATTTCTGACCTCACACAAGTGTGAGTGAAAGATGATGAGAAAAAGAGAGTTTTAGCTCTCTAATTATAGCATACCAATGACCTTTAACTTTACTTTAGGTAAAAAGAGGCCAACATGGCCAAATTTACATCAAAATATTGTTTTACATTAAATGTCATAATTAAAACCCTAAATCAAGCATAAATGATGATGTCATGCCCTTTTAGGGTGAGGTTAGGCCCTTTTAGGGCAACGTTGGCTTCCTGGAGAAAAACGTTAAGCCTTCTTGGGCCTCAGGAACCTGCCATAGATGCCACTTGACACACAACTACCTCCCAAAACCTCCATAAGCATTGGATGACATCATGGGTGTCCTAGGTGACCTCATGGGCCTTCCAAGGCCTACGTCCTGGTGGAAAGGGCACAACCCCCTGGGTATGGGTCTGCCAAGATGCCTTTGGTGGAACGTCCTCCTATTTCTCCAGTGCAATCCTCTGATCTGTCTCTACCCCCCTATCGAGGTCTCAACATCCATTTAGTGGGATTTTATCCCCATGGAGGTATGAACTGATCATCTCCCCATGTTTACTTTTCCATAAGGGTACCTGTCCATCAAGTATGGTCCTGAAACATCAATAGATACGCCCTCCATGGGCTCATAAGTCACAGGGATCATAGCAATGTCAATCACATCTAATCATCAAGTTATTAAACATGTGCATAAAACCCCTTTTAGCCAGACCACTGCTCAAAGACATTATACTAATCTACAAGCCAAGTTTGGAGAAAATGCTAGGACGTCCTATTGGGCTAATGCTCACTAGATGTGGGATGTTTATGGGAGAAATCAAATCTAAGCCATGTGAGTAGATGAGGTGGTAAGGGATGTTTGGGAAAGGGTGTTACACATCAAAATCACTCATTACAATGATGGCTAGTGTCGTCGTTACAAATATCGCAAGTGTCGCATATTGGTCACAAGTGTCGCAAACATTATCTTGTCTATGTCGTCTCTCTAACGACATCATAAAGACACTTAAGACACCTGAAATACTAGTCTTGAAGAAGAGAAGTCAATTAACAAGGAGTACAAGCCTTTTGTCACTGAAAAAACCACTCCAAAGTCAAATTTGGAAGGGAGCGCTCCCCTACATACTGTTAGGGAGCGTTGGTGCTCTGTACCCTCTTCTAGGGGAGTGTTCCAACGCTCTGTGTCCCTTTTGATGGAGCGCTAGCCTTTTTTAGGCAAAATTTGGTTTGTTGGAGGAAATCGGGAGATCCACAACTGATGGAGAGGAATCCTCAACTTATCCCAAAGATGTCTCAAGTGGTTGGGCCTATCCAAGCTTATATAAGGAGGCTTTCTCATGGTGAAAGGTACATGAAAAGATTGGAGGTATGAAACCTATGATCTCATAGGGAACATACAGTACATGGATAGAGAGAGAGATACCAAACTTATGATCTCATAAGTGGTATTGAGATATGGAGATTGAGAATTACACCAAACTTATGATCCCACAAGTGAGATGCCATTGAAGCATAATCAATGTAGATTACTTGAGCAAAGGGGTTGGACAAGGAGAGATGGAAGAAGTTGTTGCACCTTCATCAGAGGATTGTAAGTACTCTTCATTTGTTCTCATTAATATACATATACGCTTGGCCTGTTTCTTTCAAGTTTGTGTTTGTTCCACATAAACTTGTCTCTAGTAGATAGATTTGTATTTGAGCTAATCTCAGTAGACTAGGAAGCTTGTTGTATCTTTGTTTGTTCTACAGGACCTATCGAGGAGCTTTGGATTGAAGCTCAACTTGGACTTTGCGAGGACAAACGCCATTTAAAAAGGTACACTTTTCTTCTTCCTCTTCTTTCATTAGCTTAATTAGATCTAAAAGGATGTCAGTGACCAATGATAACACCCTTTCTGTCTTGGTTTTAGGGGTCTAGATACCACGAGGGAATCCGCTTGTCCACAGGAGGATTCACTTGTAACAAAGGGGTGCAATGATAGTAGGGAAATGTATGGCTTACCTGTGGGTGCCTCTGTAGAAGGCGAGCTGCACCTATCATGGATGCAAATCTTTCCAAGCCCATTCATGAATTTTGTCTTTATTCTTATTGTTTTTTCTTTCAAGAAGCTAGTTTAGGGGACACTGCCCTGGCATGGTGACCAGTGGTGGCAATGTTACCCACAAGCATTTCATGAAAATGAGAAGGTTGGCTCATGATGAGACCCCCTTTCCCTTGGCTATGCCACCAAGAGCCACTACCCTGGCGTGGTGACCAGCTGCTAGTAGTGTCATACAACTGCATGCCCATGGACCTAATAGGTTGGATCGTGATGGGACCCCCTATCCTCTAACTAGGTCATGTTTTATTACTTTTATGGGTCCCTTTGTTTCTTGCTGAGAATCTTTTTACTTCTTTCTCGGGGATCCCTGGGTGAAGCATCTCAATGTTTCATTCTTTGGCTTCTATCTTTTGCCAACTACTTTTACCCTCTAGGCCTTTAGCCCCTTCTTCCCACAAGGTAAGGTACAAACCTTAAATATTTGGCCAACCCAATGCCCAGACCAGTGTAATGGGATGGATGAGCGGGAAAAAGATGGAAAGTGTTAAGTATGGTTGGAGCAGACGATGGCTTCTCATGAATCCCCCCAGTGGCAACTCAAAACCTATGGGCACCAGCTTACTAGGGCATCCTATGATTCCCCCCAGAAATGGTCAAGTGGATAGGTATAAGAGCCAAGCACCTGTTAGAAGCAAAAAATAATTGAATGCACATATTCAAAGGTTTTGAAGATCAGAGTGACACATACCATGATACCCAGACTCATTACCTCATGGAGAAAGATCCATTTCTGCTACAAGACCAGGTCGAGGTGACGAATGTTGTTGCTGCTGACAAAGTGGAGGCACTGAAGAATGAAAAGATAGGCCCTCCAGGGCCATGCTCAAGTCGATCTGGCTCTCAGTACTCCATGTCTAGGACTTGTGGGCCTTGATACATAATCTCCTTAGTTATCCCTAAACTGGGGGATAACAGGTCAACCAAATCTTTCTCGAGGAGCTCTTCTCCTCCTCTATGTTCTTTGAGGAATTCATTGGCTTCTTCAACTTTAAACTGCATGGAAGGATAAAGGAGTCGTAGCATTCTTGTGAACATTGAAGGAGCTAGGGAGATAGATTGTTGTCCTTGGAGTTGGATTATTCTCTTCTCTGAATTGAATTCATTTGCACACCATTGAACTAGCTCTTTGAAATCGGTTACCTCCGTAACAGAACCAACCAAGGCTATACTTAAGGTCTAGACTTGGTTTGTCTTCCTTTCAGCAGGAGGGAGGGCCTTGTAGTAGTTGTAAGATGATGATTGTTGGAATTATTGGTCTTCAGATATGAGTGTATTTAGCGTATCTCCACAATACAAATCTTTTCTCCTACTTGACATCATTTACACTGTTTTCTATTCTTACCAATAGGTGGCGTTATTGTCGATATAATTTTTTATGGCTTGGCATATTAGTCCTTTATTTAATTTATCACACATTTCCTTGATGATTAATCACCGTAGCTCTTATTTCAAAGTTGTCGACTTGCACAAAGAGATTTTGAATTTATCACAAGTCTTAAGAAATCTTTGCCACCTTTAATAATGACATTATGTTCACATAAATGGTGGCTGATGTGGTGGGGGAAATAAATGCGATCAGGAAATGGTGATGTGATGTCGGGGAGGATGAAAACTTGCTAAGTATGGAGGTGCGAAAAGAAGAATGGAAAGTGCATTGTGGTGAAGGTGGGATTGAGGGTGTAGAACACAAGACATGATGAAATGAAAATGGTGGAAGGGGAGGACTCCCACATCAACAATTGGAAAATAGACTAAGTATGAGAAAAGTTCATTACGCAAGTCGCCAAAGTAAGAGGGTCATTTTGTAGAATGCGGGACTGTGGGTCTACGAGACACAAGACATGAGAAAAAGTTAAGTTGAATAGATGGGTGTCCCGCATTTGCATTCTAAGAAAACGACTAAGTATGAAAAGGTAGAAAGCAGATTTTGGAGGATGCGAAGATAGAGGTACAAATTGAGGGTAGTGCAATTGTGGGATACGAGACATGGGGAAATGTGGGACAAGAACATGTTGGTCTCTCGCATCGTTACTCTCGCATCACTTGAAAAATGGTTGAGTGTTGGAATTTCAAAAGAAGAAAATTAAACAAGTGTAGATACATCGGTTTGCGGGTCTACGAACCTGGGAATTTGATAGTAGTGTGACCTACAACCTGCACTTAAAAGACGAAAAAGACTAAGTAAGGAAATTCAAGAAGCAAAGAAAATCAAAGGAAAAAGACTAAGGATGGGCATATGTGTACTAACATCGATCAACGAATGTGGATCAACACCCACCTTTATCTTTCTCAGGTTGTCATTGTGTCTCCTATCCCCTTAGCCTTGGTGTCTACAAGTGACTTGTCGATGGGGTGGTTCTCTGTTAGAGATGTGAAGGTATGGATGATAATGGGCAATTCCAATGTGGGTGCAAAGAAGAGTTCTAAAGTAGCTGGCCCCAAAAATAAGTAAGATGAAAAAATGTCAGCTCTAAAAGATGTTATGGGAGCCTAGGTAGATCTGAATTTTGATGTTCTTCTAAGACAAAGTTTTAGTTTTATCTTTGAATTTCAATGCATTGTTTCATAGTGTTTTTAGTGTTTCAGTTTGTAATTTAGAATACTTGTCAAAATTACTTGGTCTTTCACTGTTCATACCAACACAGAATGTTTTGGACTTGGCTAGGCCTATTTTTTTTTATCAATGTTTATGGACAATTTTAAAAAAAAAACTGCATTACATAGCTAACAAGTTTAGCTGCCACCCTTTATAATACAAAATCTAATTATTATTGTTAAAAAAATCTACGAATTTATTTTCTCATGAATGAATTTGTATGTGAGATTGGGAAATGAAAATATTTCAAATTGTTGTATAATCATTATGGAGTTAAAATGTGTATATAGTTTTGAAACGTCCAACGTTTTGAGTGGACACTCCACCCATCACCAGGGACAAAATAAGTTGTCCTCGTGATGGATGGATTGTCCACTTGAAACGTTGGATGTTTCAAAACTATCTACACAATTTAACTCCAAAATGATTATACAACAACTATGACAAATTGTGAAAACATACACACCAATATTTTTAAATTGTTTTTTTCAAATGAAATTCACAATAAGTTAGATATTTAAATACCAATAAATTTGTATTGGGTTTGTTTTGGATCCCTCTAGATGAATGATAGATCTGAAGTTGAGGTAGATCTATGCTTCTAAATTGATGTTCTACATCATTTGTGAATGATTTCTTATTTTATTTTATTTTATTGGAGACAGATTGATATGTCAAGAATTGGCATAATACTTCTTTATGTGTTGTCTTCTCGTATAATAAGTTTTGAAATGGCTCTCATTATCATGCTTTGTGGGTGGTTGTTATGGATTTTATTGGAGAAATATTGGGCATTAATCTCCACATTAATGTGATTTTTTTTTTTTTGTTTTCCATTTTAAACTTTGTTTTTAAACAATTAGGGAATTTCTAAGCCCATATTTTTCAAATATTATGAAAAAATTATAATGGCCCATAATGCCTTGCATTTGGCATTGAATCCACTAATAGGAAAAATATACAAATACAAAAATCCATTATAACATGAAATGGAATAGTTATAAAGAATTGTTGCAACACAAAAGATAAAAATATCACAATAGTATTAAGCATTACAACTCCAAAATTGCATGGCATATTATCATTACAACTACAATGTTAAATCCCCCTAAATTTTGATTACAATGCATTATTCTTATTCCTTATCACAAATATACATCTTTGTTTCCTACATAAATCCTAAGAATCAATCTATTCAAAATTTCATGGCATGTTATCATTACAACTACAATCTTAAACCCCCCTAAATTTTGATTATAATGCATTATTTTTATTCCTTATCACAAATATATATCTTTGTTTCCTAAATAAATCCTAAGAATCAATCTATTGAATCAAATCATGGAACTTTTACACATCAAAATGTCCACTCTTAACTTTTGATTTAACGATATTTTAAGGGCAACTCCAAAACCTTCCCAACCAAGCATGTTCCTTAAAATTGTAAGTAGCCTTTTTCATTTTATTGTACTTGTGAAATGAGGAAATCATGTTCTTTAAAATTCAAGAAGGAGGTTATTGAAGATCTGAATGATTGCCCCAAAGAAACAAGTCCCAAGAATATATTCACTTTTCCCTCTCTTCTCACGTCATCTCTCATATTATCATGTGTCACTAAATAAATAATCAAATGGGGCATAATTCAGGAGGAAGGTTATAGGTTAGGGGACAAGCTCAAGCCTTCACCCTCATGTAACTGATGTCATTAGTGAGTGGGCCCAAGTAGTCTCTTTCATATTATTGTACTTGTGAAATAAGGATTATTGAATCTAAAAACTTCATTTATAATTGTTGTATTATTCTCTATAACTTCATGATCCGGATTTTACGAGCAGAATGAAATGAATACATATTATTGTTATGTTTAACACAAAATCACTAAGACAATAACATAGATACAATAAAACTGATTTCTAATCAATAAGGAAATATGTTGAAACTGTAAAATGCAGATTGAAAATAAGCTTGCTAGAATGGTGGTGACTTCTCTGAGAAGAGATGTGACGGTTGCGCTCATTCACAAGAAGATGGTTACAATGAGGCTCTCCAAGCCTTTTACAATAAACAGGAATGCCAAAACCCTAGACATAAAAAAACCTAACCCTAGGAGATGAAGTGCCAAAAGTCATGTGGGCCCCATTGGGGTAAGTTAGTACATCAACTTCTCGGGGTCGTAAGTTTTGCATACGATCTTCGTTTTAGGTGCACGATAGCCTGTTGGAAAGGTCTATCCGAGGAATATACATGTTGTCATCAAACTTTGACTTCAACTAAAATCTAACTATGGCGAGCCCTAAAAACGTTGTTTAGGGCCTCAAAACGACCCCGAAAGTCGAGGACCCAAAAACTAGGAAAAAATTGTCAAATTGGAAAACTGCCAAAATGAGCCACTTGGAATAGGTGGGAGGCCACCGACATCCATCTGGATCACTTCATTTATAATTGTTGTACTATTCTTTATATTTGTGAAGCATTACTATATTTTGTAATATCATGATTCGATATTCATTATATCAATATGGTGAAAACCAATGGTAAATTGGTTCAACACATATTGTTTAATTTTAATTTTAATTTATACTATGAACATACATTATTGTAATTCTATTTCATACAAATTTTTTTGACTATATTTTATTTCATTATATGTATTACAAAAATTATATTAATTTTTTAGTATGATTTATGCTTCTATAAATTAGTTCACTCTGTGTTACTTTATATTGGGATTTTTTACAAAGAAAAAAAACATATTTATATTCAAGGGGAAAATAAATACATTCATCACGTGCATTAGCACAATCAAAGTTGATCGTCCAAGTAGACGAACTTAGAGTAAGCTATTCAATTAGACCTATTAGTCCTTCTAATAATTTCTTCACTGGGGATACTCAATAGTAAAAGTTATAAAGCCAAAGGCTTAACAATTAAAACTGACATATTAAAGAGTAACAACATTCTTAAAAATCTTGAAGTATGAATTGATTGTGAATCAATGCTCACCCATCATCGAATTCCAATAGTATGATTTGATTTCCAGGTAACAAAGTTCCTTCCTGTTAGCGTCAGAAGTCACTCCTAGATTGCTTGTAGGAGCAGAGCCCGACACCCATCAGTTTAATGTCACGATTTGCTTGAAAGGGGTGATCAAATGGAAGCAAACTTGGAACAATCGTCTCAACTCAGAAACTGGGCCAGGCATGCACAAACGAGTGAGGTCTTGATAAACTCCAAACAGTGAGTCGTAATAAGGGTGAGTAGACGGAAGACTTCATGAGAAGGGTGCAAGGATCTGCTATAGGCATCAAGCTTCTAACAGATGATGAGAGCAGGCATCTGAAAACAAGATCTTCTTACTTCCAAACGCGGGAAACCAGAGAAACAACAATGCAACAATAAATCATTTACCATAACATAACTGTGTTAATTCACACGAATCATTCGATCATGAACTCTCCAGCATAAGACGAAAACAGAGATGAAAAAGGGAAACTGTTTGTTATAAACCAAGAAGTCTCAAACACAGATACATAACCAGGAATCCAGAATGGTCATGAAAACTTTATAGTCGGGAGCTTAGCTCTACCATCGATCGATACAAAAATGGCTAAAATGCCTTCATATACTCAAACTAACAACAACAACAAAATCGAGACGTAGCATTGAAAGCTTTGCGTCTGCATGGCTTCTGACAACATGGAGCTGCAATCTTTGAACGATCGTGTAACTTATGGTAGACGCGATCGATCTCCTGACAGTTTATTCGGCGAATCGACGTGCCTTTAATTCAATGTAGGACTTCCCATTATGGCGAAGACGATGTCTAACCACCACCAACCGCTTCAATAACTGCTTCTTGGGATTGAAGACGACCTGGCCAACTCAGCATTTTGGGACATGGGAGACTCCTCGTGCTGCCACCTGGAATAACTGAATAGCTTGAAGGACGGGTATGGAGGCCAACGCGGGAAGTGGGGTACGACTACGGAATGACGGGGCCACAACCGCAAGGATGAAGTAAGAACGATGAGAGGCGAGAGAGGTGGCGGGGGATGACATAAGTCATGAGGGATATAAGCAGAGACAACGGGAGAATAGACGTGGCAGGCTTAATGTAGTGAGAGGCTGACATGGAAGGAAAGGGATACGTGGCGAGTGGTAAGCGGACGATGAGAAGGAAAGATGACCGCGCGAACCAAGGAGCGGAGGAGGATAGGCAACACATGGCAGCAGGAGAGAGGTGATTGTGAAGGATGATATGACGGGAGGAGGGCCCATGCTTCCTAAACGCAGGGCGGCTGAGAAGGATGAGGCTGCGCCAGCGCCGTTGATTCAGGCGTTATGATTTCAACCGTCGGAAGTTGCATCCATGATTCCGGACCCCCCCCCCCCCCCCCCCCNAGGGGGGTCTGGAATCACCTTTATCGTCGTTGATCCGGGTGCGTCGATCTGGGCCGTTGGAGAGGTGCGCCCCTGATTCCGGACCCCCCCCCGCTTAAAGGTCGAAAGGCAGGGGGGGTCCGGAATCCAATATGCGCCGTTGATCAGAGCGCGCGGATCCCAGTCGTTCAAACTTGATTCTCGTTTAACACAGACACATCGCGCCCAAAACTTAGGACAAGTGGGTTTTTAACCCTTTCTTTTGCGTTCTAACCCTCCTTACAAGAAATATCACTAACATTTGGCTCCATGGGGGATAGAGTCGTCCATGTGATGCTTTAAGAACTTTTTTGCAGATTCAGTGCCTTTGTTGTTGGGCTATGGAGTCATTTATTAGTCCGAAAAAACAAAAACAGAAACAATATTTACAAAACAAAACAAAAAGAGCCAACTGTGGCTCACAGGAAACACTTTTTTAAGAAATGCCCATTGACTGGGCCACTAAAAGCTTCATTGCCTTCCAGATCCTGCAACCTGTAAGTGTTGTTTGAGAATACTTCAAGAATCTTGAAAGGCCCGAACCAGAGGGCATCAAATTTGTTGTGTTTGCCCTTTTCCTGCCTGTGTGCATCCCACTTGAGTACCAGGTCACCCTGTTTGAATTCTTTCTTTCTGTTCTTCCTGTCAAAAGCCTGCTTGATCTTCTGCTGATGATTGTAGGCTCTGTCCCTGACCTGTTCTCTGATCTGTTGTACTTCCACCATCTGATGAATTCTTCTGAGCACATGGTTAGGTTCCCCCTCAGAGTCCCGGAGGAGATTTGCCACGGGTAAGGCGAGCTGAGTGGGGAAAACGACCTCTATTCCATAAACCAGCTGGAAAGGTGAGATGCCTAGTGATTTCTTTGTTGTTACCCGATCAGTCTAAAGAGCAAATTTGAGCTTTGAGTCCCAAGCCTTTTTATTATCTTCCAGTAGCCTTTTGATAAGCTTGATTAGGCTTTTATTGGAGGACTCTGCCAGTCCGTTTCCCTGAGGATAGTAGGGAGTGGAGTGAATCAGTGAAATTTCAAATTGTTCACAAAACTTGACCAAAGGCTCAGACCGGAATGAGGAAGCATTGTCAGTGACAATTTTGCTAGGGCAGCCAAACCTAGCTATGATGTCTTCCAAGAAGCTGATGATTACTTTGTGAGAAGTGCTTCTAGTAGGGACAACTTCTATCCATTTAGTGAAGTAGTCGGTTGCTGTCAGAATCCATCGGTGATGACCACTCGAAGGAGGATGAATTTCCTCGATGAAGTCCAATCCCCACTGCTGAAAGGGTGCTGAGACCACCACAGGTTTCAAAGGCAGGGATCTAAGCTGTTGCTTCCCCGAGAATTTCTGGCATTTGATGCAAGCTCTAATTTCCCTACATACATCAGGAAATAAGGTGGGCCAGTAATATCCAGCTCGGAGGATCTTGTGAGCTGTGGTCTTCCAAAAATGATGACCTCCACAGAGACCGCTATGGAAGTCGAATATAACCTTCTGGGCCTGCTGTGGGTCCAGACACCTCAA
>ML788191.1:222440-264959 GCA_009831015.1 Picea engelmannii | reverse complement strand
GAGGCTTCAATTCTTGCAGAAAATACAGGATATCCTTGTACCAGGTGCATTCTGCTAGTGGCACAGTGCTTTGGGAACCCCTGTTGGATGACTCAGCTTGCTCATTGATGAAGTTAATTCCCAAGGCTTTACAATTGGATTCAACCAACAGCTTGGCCAAACATTGCCCTTTTATCAGCTTGGTGGGCTTGATCTCCAGATCGAATTCTAGGATCTTGGCGATCCATTTTCCTCTTCTTCCGTCTATGTCAGGCTGTATAAGAATGTCCTTCACAGAAACTGAAGGGACATATGCAATGATTATTGAGTGTAGGACATAGACCCTGAAATCTTTGAGAGCTTTCACCAAGGCATAAGCCTGCTTCTCCATGATCTCGTACCGGAGCTCTGCATCTCTCAGCGCCTTGCTAAAGAAGGTAATAGGCCGCTCTTGTCCTTGATCATTTTTCTGCAGTAAGACTGCTGCTACTGTATCAAAAGAACCAAAAGAAAATATCAGAAAATCTTTGGAATAATCTGGACTGATTAGCACAGGTGCTTTTGTCAACGCTTTCTTTATTTGGACAAAAGAATCTCTGGGTTCAGAAGTCCATTTTATTTCATGGCCCTTCCTGAGCATGGCTGTGATGTGTTTCACCAACTCAGCAAAATTTGAAACAAATCTCCTCAGAAAATTAATCCTTCCCAGAAATGCTTGGACCTCTTTCTTAGATTTGGGAAGTGGCAGGGCCTGAAGTGCTTCTATCCTGCCAGGGTCAATCCTTACCCCCTCTGTTGACACTATGTGGCCTAATAACTTCCCTTCTTGCATAGCAAATAATGATTTCTTGGGATTCAGGGAAAGGCCAAACCTCCGACACTTCTGGAAGACTTTCTTCAAGTGGTGGCGGTGCTCTTGATCAGTCTTGGAAAAGATTGTTATGTCATCTAGGTAAATCACCACAAATTCCTCCCTTTCTCCGATGAAGGCTATGTCCATGGCTCGCTGAAATGTTGCTCCCGCATTCATCAGCCCGAATGGCATCTTGGCATACATGAATGTGCCCCAAGGAGTGGTGAAAGCTGTCTTTTCCCTGTCCTCGGGCATGACTGATATATGATTATAGCCAGAAAAGCCATCAATCATAGATATCCTAGATGCACCAGTGGCCTTCTGCAATATATGTTCCATGTTGGGCAGGGGATAATTGTCCTTCCTTGAACTCCTGTTCAGGTTCCTGAAATCAACACAGAGCCTGATTTCGCCGCTTTTCTTTCTAACTGGGACCAAGTTGGCTACCCAGTCAGAGTATCTCAGGGGGACAATGATCTGAGCATCCAGTAGCTTCTTCACTTCCCTCTCCATGACAGGCAACAACGTGGGATTTATCTGTCTCAGCTTCTGCTTGAATGGCTTAGCCTTTTCTTTTAGTGGGATCTTGTGCTCAATGACTGATGTGTCATACGTCTTGAGATCTTTGTAGGTCCATGCAAACACATCAGCAAACTCTCTCAGCAACTTAGTATATTCGGTCCTATGCTCTTCAGTCAAACTTCTTGACATCTTGACCAACTTGGGCTCCTCCGGTGTGCCTATGTTGCACTCAGTCGTATCAGCGTCATCACCTGAAACTCTACCCTTCACTGCCACGTCATTTCCATCAAACAATCTTTCTAATGGGATGAGTCCTTTCGGAATGTGATTGCTCGGCAGTTGTATAATCTGATGGTCAGCAATTTTATTCATCAACTCCCCAGGGTGATGATCATGTTCTCCCTCAATGTTAGGGTCCTCATCTATGTGCAATGCAGAAAAGTTATCAATGGATTGAAGAAACTTTTCGATCTCTTGATCATCCTCAAATACCTTCCAATGCTTGACATTGTCTGGTACAGAGGGTATGTATTTTATTTCAATATCGGACCTGACAGTGGGCAACTCAGGAACTTCAAGCAGACTAGATGTGAAAGCTAAACAGTCGGCTAGGGCGTTTTCTTCCCTTGGAATGAAAGAGATGTTAAAAGCCAGGAAGAAATTATTCACAAGGTCCCATACCTCGTTCCTGTAATTACTGAGTCGAGGATGCTTGGTCTGATAAACATTTTTCACCTGCTGGACAATCAACTCTGCATCCCCAAACACAGCCATTTCCTTGATTCCCATCTCCTTTGCAGCTCTCAATCCCAGAACCAGAGCTTCATACTCTGCCACGTTGTTGGTGACTTCAAATTCCAGCTTGTATGACAGAGATATAATCTCTTGGGAAGGGGATATGAATACCACCCGGCACCTGCACCTATATTGGAAGAAGCTCCATCGAAAAACATCTTCCAAACAGAGGTGGTTGGAGGAGGCATCCCTGGATTAAGAATGGGCTGCTTTCTGATCTGTAAAGGGGGTTCGGGAGTCTCAGTGAGCTGCAATAAACTGGAGCCTAAATCCGTGTCCAAAGCATGGATGGGATGATTAGTGGGGTTTGCTTCATCACTGACAATGTAGGCTAGCTGGGCTTCTCTGTATAATCTCCTATGTTCCCCTCCAAACACCGAAATAGTGGCATACGTGAGATCCATCTGTAATGTCCCTCCAAGTCTCTTAATACATGACCTTGACAACAACATGCCAAATTTGGGGGGAATGTCAGCTACCACGATATCCATGACCATACTCTTCATGGGCAGCTGAAACAGGGAAACTACTAGGTCCTTGATGACTCCCAAACATTGTACCCGCCTGGAGTCAAATGAATAGAGGTCATGATAGGCTCTAGTGACTTCTAAACCTAGCTTTTCCATGATGGCTTTAGGCATGAGGTTGTCGGAGGCCCCTGAATCCATTAAGCAATTGTGCAACACTTTGTCATGTATGTTCAGGGATGTGTAGAAGGGAGGGGATGAATCATCTCTGTCTTCCACCATGGGGCCTAGGACAACTGCAGGCCTTTCATCTTGGAGGTTTATGAAGTCTGTGGAAGGGCTCGAGGCTTCAGATTTCAACAGGTCAGAGAAGCGTTTTTTGAATTCCCCATGTTTGATAAGCTCAGTGAGGGGCACAGGGATTCTGATCTTTTGAATCTCATGTTCGAAATTGAAGGAAGATGAAAGCTTTGGAACTTCTCTAATCTCAGGAACATGACTTTGGACAATGGGAGAGAGGGGTTGGGCTTTCTTACCTCTATGATAGTCTGCTACTTCATTAGCAGGTTTCTATGTTCTAGCAGACTGCTCTGGAACATCAGGTACTACTGTTCTTTTGTCGGATCTCAGGTTATATCTGCCTCGACCACCACTAGCTTTGTCTCCTTTGCTCAACTCATTCAGCTGACCATCCATGAGAGACTCTTCGTAAGATGACTGGGTCAGATGAGGGAAAGGAGGAGTGACTTCTACATAGTGGATTTTGGGTTCAGGCTCGTCTGCTTCCCCTTCTTGTTCCTCAGCTACAAAATTGTTCTGGAAGGGAGCCTGAATTCTCTAGTCTTCTCTGTCTTTTCCTCTTTCTCTGTGCATAGTCGGGGGAGCAATATTATTTGGCCTCCTGAAACCTCCTTTATTTTCGGTGTTCTGAGGGCCCTTATACATCTGCTTCCTTTCCACCCTCAATGTCTCCACCTCTTCTTTAAGGAAGTTCATTACTTGGGTTAGCTCATTTACTTGAGGGTGGGGCAATGATGGGTTGGAAGTTGAGGCTTCCGACTTTTCCTTTCTTCTATCTGTGTTGGCCTGGCTTCTCAGCCTGTCAGCTGCCAATATGTTGGATTCCACTTCTATAGATGCATCTTGCATCTGAGCTAAAGAGGTGGCTCTTCTTTCTCTTAATACGAGACAAAAATCAGGGTCAAATGCACTAGCATATGAGATTTGAGCAGAGGCTTCTGAAGGATTTATCTCTGCAGGAATCTTGTTATACATCTTATTGAATCTTTTGGAGAAGTCAGAGATAGACTCTCCTTCCATTTTCTTCAGGGACCCAAACTTAGTCATGTAATATATGTAATCTTTTCTATCTCCCCACTGCCTCAGGAAAACATTATCCAAGGCTTCAATTCTAGCAATAGATCCAGGGGCCAGTCCCCTAAACCACTTTCTAACCTCACCCTCCAAACCCTGGACAAAGACTCTCATCCAGACATATTCATTCTCAATATTGAGGTTATCTGCATAACTGTAAAAAGCAACCAAGTGCTCTTCAACAGTTATGTCTCCCTCCCCAATGAACTTGGGCATGTACTTTAAGTAGTCTCTAGTAGGGAGAGGATTCATAGGATGGGGCAGGACTAAAGAATCATACCTGGTAGCGACTATGACATCCATTCTATTCGGAGGGGGATTAGCACCAGCCATAGGGATAGTAGGTAGAGGAGAACTCGGAGGAGAAGGAGTATGGACAGGAGACGTAGGAAAAGAGATCCTCAAAGGGGACAACGGGAAAAATAGAGAGAGGTCTAAGGGACCCGAATGTGTAGATGTTTCTCTCTGTGCAACAATAGTAATAAAAGGAGGAGTAGTGAAATCTTCTGAGGTTTGAGGATTGTGTGGAGGCACAACTTCCAGGGAAGGGGGAGTGACAAGGATCTCTCCCTCTGATACTAGAACAGGAGGAGAAAACTCAGCAGGAACACTCCCGAAATTCAGAAAACGGGAAACCTCAGAGGAAGGACGTAGGAAGCTGAGAATGAGACAATGGAGTTCTTACAGAGGGGGAAGGCGCATTACCTGTTTCGGCGATGGAAACTTCTTTCGCAGAGCTCTTTCCCTTTCTGCACATCGCTTCCGAGTCAGCTCCTGGTGTAGCTAAAGGTAGGTGTGGATTAGACCTCGTGTGTCTGCCTCTAGAAGCCACAGTTGATAGAACAGGTTCTTCCCAACGGAGTCGTCACAGTGGAGTCGCCAGGTGCACAATAGCAATATTCAAGTTCTAATATCTGATGCGCCTTCAGAATCATTTGATCTTTGTCGTTCAATCCCAGGGAAAATATTCAACTTCGTCCCCGACAACGGCGCCAGAAATGTTAGCGTCATAAGTCACTCCTAGATTGCTTGTAGGAGCAGAGCCTGACACCCATCAGTTTAATGTCACGATTTGTTTGAAAGGGGTGATCAAATGGAAGCAAACTCGGAACAGTTGTCTCAACTCAGAAACTGGGCTAGGCATGCACAAACGAGTGAGGTCTTGATAAACTCCAAACAGTGAGTCGTAATAAGGGTGAGTAGACGGAAGACTTCATGAGAAGGGTGCAAGGATCTGCTATAGGCATCAAGCTTCTAACAGACGATGAGAGAAGGCATCTGAAAACAAGATCTTCTTACTTCCAAACGTGGGAAACCAGAGAAACAACAATGCAACAATAAATCATTTACCATAACATAACTGTGTTAATTCACACGAATCATTCGATCATGAACTCTCCAGCATAAGACGAAAACATAGATGAAAAAGGGAAACTGTTTGTTATAAACCAAGAAGTCTCAAACACAGATACATAACCAGGAATCCAGAATGGTCATGAAAACTTTATAGTCGGGAGCTTAGCTCTACCATCGATCGATACAAAAATGGCTAAAATGACTTCATATACTCAAACTAACAACACCAACAAAATCGAGACGTAACATTGAAAGCTTTGCGTCTGCATGGCTTCTGACAACATGGAGCTGCAATCTTTGAACAGTCGTGCAACTTATGGCAGACGCGATCGATCTCCTGACAGTTTATTCGGCGAATCGACGTGCCTTTAATTCAATGCAGGACTTCCCATTATGGCGGAGACGATGTCTAACCACCACCAACCGCTTCAATAACTGCTTCTTGGGATTGAAGACGACCTGGCCAACTCATCATTTTGGGACATGGGAGACTCCTCGTGCTGCCACCTGGAATAACTAAATAGCTTGAAGGACGGGTATGGAGGCCAACGCGGGAAGTGGGGTACGACTATGGAATGACGGGGCCACAACCGCAAGGACGAAGTAAGAATGATGAGAGGCGAGAGAGGTGGCGGGGGATGACATAAGTCATGAGGGATATAAGCAGAGACAACGGGAGAATAGACATGGCAGGCTTAATGTAGTGAGAGGCTGACATGGAAGGAAAGGGATACGTGGCGAGTGGTAAGCGGACGATGAGAAGGAAAGATGACAGCGTGGACCAAGGAGCGGAGGAGGATAGGCAACACATGGCAGCAGGAGAAAGGTGATTGTGAAGGATAATATGATGGGAGGAGGGGCCATGCTGGCTAAACGCAGGGCAGCTGAGAAGGACGAGGCTGCGCGAGCGTCGTTGATCCGGGCGCTATGATTTCAGTAGTCGGAAGCTGCATCCATGATTCCGGACCCCCCCCCTCCGCTTAAAGGTAGAAAGGCAGGGGGGGTCCGGAATCACCTTTATCGTCGTTGATCCGGGCGCACGGATCCTAGCCGTTCAAACTTGATTCTCGTTTAACACAGACGCATCGCGCCCAAAACTTAGGACAAGTGGGTTTTTAACCCTTTCTTTTGCGTTCTAACCCTCCTTACAAGAAATATTGCTAACACTTCCTTAGAGAGCTTGTCCATTGTTTGGTTCAAATCCCTGAATGATATGGATTTATGAGGGAATGAAATGAAACACAAAAATATGACAGAAACACATACAATAATACTTGATTCCTATTAATGAAATGAAATATGCAGGAACTGTAAAATACCGAGTCAAATGAACTCGCTAGAATGGTGACAGCTTATCTCTGAGAAGAGATGTGACAACTACACATATTCACAAGATGTTATAATGAGGCCGGAAGGGCCTTTTAACATAAAACATCGGTGAGAAAACCCTAAACATCCAAAACCCTAACCCTAAAAGATGAAACGCCAAAAGGTTTGTGGGCCCCGATGTGGTCATTTGATACATCAACTTCTCGGGGGCATTACTTTTGCATACAATTTCTATTTGGGGCACATGATAGCTCGTTGGAAAGAACTATCTGAGAATTACAACTTTTAGCTTGGGTGAAGGCTTGCCATTGGAAACCCTTGACCCCTCAAATGTCCAAAAAACACCATTTAGGGCCTCAAAATGATCGCAAAAGTTTGGGTCTTCAAAAACTGTAAAAACACTACCAAGATGGAAAATCACGTGGTGAGCCAGTGGAATAGGTGGGTAGCCACTGATGTCCACTTGGATCAATCCTCCCCCTTTAAGAAACAATGGTTCGCTTTGCGTTAAGTTCCCTCGGGAGACAGAGAAACTTTTCTTGAATCTGGACGTTGGTGAGTCGCTTGCCTTGCTGAAGAAGTTGTCCCGGTTGTACTTGGCATTAGCCTATTGAAGGATGTCATGAACCTATTGTTGGAGGTGTTGGATCCATTCAACAAATATGATTGCATGATCTTTCTTGGTTTAAGTGTGAGAGGACTCTGTAGGTGAAGATGCATCAGGAAGAGTTAGATCAAAGGGGGCTAATCATTGGAACCCTAAGCACACATGAAAAGGGTTGTGACCAATAGAGCTATGAAGGGCTATGTTATAGCATTGCTTGACTTCGTAGTGTAGAGACATCCCTGTAGGCGAAGAAAAAATATCTTTATACTCTTCTACAATCTTGTCGTCCTGCTTATGTTATATAGAAAGGTCTTGAGCTAAGGTTGTGGCAGTTGTGATGTCCTTTTGTTCACCTTATGTCCGGATCATGAAGCGGCTAAAATTTGTGGTATGAGAGATTAATTTGTGGCATTGTTTTGCCAATAACAATAAAATGAAAGTAGTTGGAACTACCTATGACACCCTGTAGAGTTGACCCCCCAGAGTAAAAATGACACTACAGGGTTGAGACTCATAAACAACATGATGTTTCCACATATATGGTCGTCCTAAAATAACACCATAGACTTATATTGAGGAAAATATATGAAATAATCTTATTCAAGCATTCTTAGATTCTTCTTGGCTAAAGCAAAATAGATGAGAATATCACCCTATGTTTATAGCCATCGAAATTAATATCCTAACTCCCAAGTATTGATTACAAGTGCTTAGGCTAGTCTTTTTATAAATAAAAGCTTGCTAGAAAATTCATTATTTATATGATTTTCTGAATATAACAGTTGCTGAAATAAATGTAGAGACAGAAGCAAAGACACCAAGATGATAATCAAGATAGATGAGACATAAAGAAATCCTTTATTTCATTCCAATTCACAAAAGAGTCATTCTCTTTACAAAATGTCGTGAAGAAATTTCAGACCAAAGTCAAACTTAGACATCCTTGATGGAACATACAAAAGGACCTCTGACACAAAATAAAAAATGAACTCTAAAAGCTAGATCAACTTGCCACAGATTGCTTCCCACTTGACTCTGCACAATAGCCTTTGTCAGTCATGAAAACTAATTCACAAACAGACAAGTCTATACAGACTATCAAAGATAGATCAACACCTCTGAAAAACAAGTGTCTGAATGATGTAATTCAACCCTGAATCTTGTTGTCTACAATAAGACCCTGCTATCATAAAAAAGAATTAGGCTTGTGATAAATTAAGGAATGAATGAAAACTAAACTATCTGAACATAAACTCAAAGAGAAAACCTTAGTATGCTTCTCCTTCTATCCTTTTGTTCCTCCCTTTCCTTTTGCCTTTAAGCAAATTAGAATTGGTTGAAGTAGTTGAACCACTTCATTAGTTAAGTTAACTAAAACAAAACCAACTCTTAGTTAGGGGAGAAAATAATAAATCATAATAAGGGTTTTAAATAAATAATAACCAGTAGGTGGGACCCCTTGCGACTTCCTTTAGCTCTCAACAATTATAACACAACTAGTTAATTAAGCAAAACACCCCTCCTTGTGACTCCCATCATCACATTCATATTTGACAATTTATCTTATTGACATTTGAAATTATTTTCAAAAATATATTACCAATATATCCAAAAAGCCTCTTGTCCATAAATCTAAAGTCAATTGTTCTCAACAATAGATAAATAAATAAAACTTAAAACCCATATTTTCTAGTTCGTGAGGAAATCTTTCCTTTGTTACTGCTGTCACCTTTTAAACCCTTTGAATTTGCCTTAGGTTGTGTGGATCCTTTAGGCCTAATCTCGTTGATCACATGAGAGCAATCGTCCCTTAATTGCATGTGGGAGGACAATGATTTATCAGAATCATTTGAAGGCGAGGAAGGGGCAGTAGTGGCTTTCCCTTTGTCAGGGGCATAGTGGGCCTTGGTTTTCTGCCTTTTATTTGAATAACTCATTTCTGTATGCATCATTGATTAGCAGATAGTTCCTTTAATAACCATACATGACAACTCTTTCAAAATATGAAATATATTTTGGCTCAACAACATATCAGACTCATACAATCCAATCCATAATTTTTTTTTAACTGTTGTCAATGAGCAGGGGTGAACAAAAGGTCCTGGGATATGCGAGGGGTTTGTATTGAGAGAAACATGATAAAATGAGGGGGGGAAAGAACATGGTTACTGCTCAAAGACAACAAACAATCAACTGTGATGAAACCAAATAAAATATCATCGTGATCCAATCAAGAACTACGATTTCAAACTACTTCAATACATAATTCTTCTCAACTGTAATTAAATTTTAAGAACAGGGAGTGAAAAATGAACGTGGGAAGGCGATGGGATTGTAATTAGAGAAAAGCGAAATAATGGTAGGGAAAGAGAGCAGATACTGTTCATAAAATTAATTAAGTAGTCCATAAAACCATTCTGTAAAAGGAAATAAAAGTAGCCAAAAAATTACCGTAATCAAATGAAAACTATTGTGTATAATTCAATTAATTTTGTGCATTGACTTGTTCACTATTTGTAATCAGATTTTCAACACAGTGTCACCAAACAAGACAACATGCACTCCATAACAACCTGTAAGAGTTTTGTTTCTTCCCAATTGTCCCAGTTAATATTTAAAACAATTTCTAAATGAATGCACACTCACTTCTTCCAATCTGTTCTATCAAAACATCAACCGATGTCCATGAATCATTTCCTCAAATCAAACATAAACACTAAAATCACACCCGATTCCATTCCTCAAGTTCGTTCAAAAATTAAGTCGTAATGAGGCCATAATGTCACAAAATCTGTGTACATCTATGAAACAATGCATGATATTCATCAATCATACACAATGGATAGTTAACACACAATCCTCAATATATCCTGATTGGCCATTTAAATGCACAACAATCACCCTTTCAACTTATACTATGTTGTAGGATACACGGACCTTTTAACAAAACACAAGAGCATTTATGTGACTGCACATGTTTAATTAATCTGAATATAAATATTCACAATGCCAGGATATCAATCTAATATAATGAGGCAACAACAATATGCCCGATCTCATACACAAATCGATAAAATTGCAATGAGCATATTAAAATACCTGTGACCCTCTTTGATGGCGCAATCAAATAATATTTATAACATATACAGTGGATGGCCATGCCATAACCATTACGCCTGCAATAATCCCATTTGGCAATTTAAAACACATAATCAAAGCAATCATTTACTCAACTTAACATATTGTAGGAATGCCACACATACCCAAGCATCACGCATGAAGCATCGCTGTGCATTCAATCCAATTCTCCAATCAACCAAATTACCATGTTGAGTTTATCAATTCGATTGTCATAATAACCAATGCAGTGACTAAATACCAAAACCAACACCATTGTCAACATAATCAACAAAGACGAGCCAGAAATCGAACATTGTCAACCATACACCAACAACTCATAACATCCAACAATATACCCGACATGCCATACCGGTTCCCTCTATCAAAATCGGGGCTTGAGAAATAAAGGGTTTTTCTGTGGACCAACACAGGGAGACTGACCCCCAACATCGGTTTAGAACCTCCGAGACCAATGGTGCACACACAAGGTATACCACCAATGACTTCGCAGACAGAGTGACAATTCCTGTGATAAAAGAGATTATGAACAGAGGAGCAAGCTTCATTTTGGTCTTGTAACAACCCTTAGAACACGTGGGGTATAACCCTCGTGGTCTTTCCAATCAACCAACTAATAATGCTGAGATAAAACAGAGCCTATAAAAATCAATATAACCCACTAGGCAACCATTAGTAGCATGAACAAACCCATACCCAAGTGAAACAATGCACAGTGACACAAGGCGTTTCAAACCCAGTAAACCCCATAACAACAAATGACTGGGTATGATGATAAGAAAGCGTGGAGATGGGTAGCCAATCTGGACCGAATAAAAACCCTTCAACCAAGACCAATAAGGATGACAGAGGGAATTCATGGCTTCTAACACTCAGAATGATCAATAACACTGTGACTTCAAACATTATTGCAATGAAACCACACCAATGATTCATTCTAGAAAACTATCACAAATTTACGTAGTTTCCAGACTTAAGGAAAGCACAGACCCATACATCCCGAGTAATATCTATTTCATAACCAGAGCAGATTCATGGATGGCGAAAATACATACCAGTAACCAAAAGCACCTTAAAACACGAGCTTGACCGAGTGATTTTTCCTCTGCTTGAAAGTCGGAGCCCAACCACAACAAAACACAGTTGAACAATAGTGAAACTAGGGTGGTGGCCAGTGGAAGGAGTAGGAGTGACGTGCAGTAAATACACATCGCCTTCACCCCCACTTATTCAATTCCTTAGTACACGCCAGCCAACCTCCCATTAACACATTCAATTAAACCATGCATTAGAATTAACATCCATCGATTGTCAAACGCGCCACCCATATCACAATTATCCATTTGCCAACTTATACCATAACACATATCAACCATGTTTCATATAATTCAACAAATCACATAGCTATCAACTTGTTAGCTAGGATTAACAACGATCTTTTAATTTCAATGCATGTAGAGTAACATATTACTATAGTTTAATCTCTTCCTTTTGCATTTTGTTTATATTGCTTTTATTTCCCTTCAACTCCTTCTTATGTGTTGTTACTAACATATCTCTTGTGCATGTGTCACAGTAATGAATCCAGGAACAGATAGCAAGGATAACAATGGATAACATGGGCCATCGTAACATGACATTAGAGCCTAGAGTAATCGAAACAACACACAACATGCCTTATCCATCATTCTTTTGTCGCAATCAGAACCAACACCTAATATGCCTTATTTATCGCCAATAAAATCAAGATTTCATCAATCATGTAAAACCTTGTAAGTGATGTCGAATAACAGCATAACATGAAATAAGAACCAGATCTGATCTCTGAATCTACAAGGGGGTCCCACCTACTAGTATTATTTATCTTGGTAACTTATAATAATAGGCTTTAGCAATACTTTGCGGGAAAAAACCTCGTTGCATTTTAATCGTCAACAAACTGGTGACTCCATAGGGAAATTTGTTTTCAACAGATTTAGAACTCAAAACTCATGGTTTCGCAGACCAAGAACAACAGATCAAGAAGATATAACCAGGAAGATTATGCAACAGGGGGAAGTGAGCGGATTTAATGGAAAAATGACCGGGAATCTGGGAATAACTCATGAAAAGTGTTAAGTATGAGGGGGTTTATCTTGATATGCATAATCACTCAACCGAAATCTGCTCTTTACTTCAAGGAGAAAATTTATGGAATTTCTCTTTAAAATCTCAAATGGATGAAGAAATGGCAAGAATAAGCGAGAGATAACTAACTCTTTATAAGACATCAGTGACAACATATAACAAATTCAAGTGTGCTTCAGGGAAACATCGTGACAGCTTTGTAAGATTGATTGGTATTGACTAACAATACCTTGCAGGAGTGTCACTGTGGCAGAACTTATCCAACATCTTATTTTTGATCAAATCGACTAAAATATAGTAAGCAACAAAACCATGACAGAAATAAAATTGCAAAAAATAAAACAACAACAATAAAATGACAGAAATGAAAAGCGACAAGAAACTTTTAAAACAAAAAGCAGAAGTCAAACTACTGTAAAGCAGAAAAGAGAATAGTGCAAAATTGAAAGCAGAGCTAGGTTACTAGTATACAGAAAAACCAAATAACATTAGAACTTTTCACGTTGGTCCCCCATAATGTTTCAAGCGAGAACTGTTAGTTTTGTAGGAAAACAATTGCTCCTGTAAATCCTTTAGAATGTAAGAGTTAGTATCCAGAACAAAAGCAATTTTGAAAGGATCTAAAAATAACACTGGGAACTCTGAGGTAATTATCAACCCCTCAATGTATATGACTAGATCATCAAGGTAGATATGGATACTGATCAATTCATCAGGAGTTATGTGTATAGGTCTTTTAAAAGTTATACTTTCATTAGGTAAGCCATAAAATAGACATTTATAAGTCATGGTACCCCAATTAGTGATAAGAGTGGTTTTTTGAACATCTGCCCCTTTTCCCTTGATTTTACTGTAACCCAAAAATTTGTCAAGGGCGGGCCTCATCTGTGACCTTACAAACTGCTGTAGAATCATTTCCAAGTTGAGGGGAGGAAAAGGATTTCTCATAATAGCCTGGCTGAAAGTGCGAAAATTAATGCAACTTCTAATATGATCAATAGACTTTGGAGCAGGTCCCCAATCAGAAAACCATCCAGGGTACTTGACTGGAAAAATGATCCCAATCTTAAAGAAAATTTCCAACCCCTTTTAAAAAGTTGCTTTAAATGCAGAGTTAATAGGTCTTAGTTTTTTCTTAAATGGTTGCATGCCTTCCTTGATGGGGATAGCATGTTGTATAAGACCAGGATCAAAACCACGAATATCTTTATAAGACCAAGAAAAAACATCTTGAAATTCACCAAGTAGCTTGAAAATTTTCATTTCTTCTTTATCAGAACATTGGGTACTTATTTTAACATTCTTTGAATATTCGAATTCCCCAATATTCAAGGAGATGGTTTCACCCACCTTCTTTCATGACTCCTTTTCTCTCTATTTCTCTTTATTGCCTACATCACCTGATGAAAACGAATTATCAACATGAGTCAAGCCCTTAGGAATCTTGTTGTCTTCTATGGATATAATTTCCTTAGGCTTAAGAGGTTCGTCTTGAATGAGATCACAAACACTCTCATCGTTTGGGAGGGCCTGCCAAGATTCTACATTGTTAGGGATATGTGGACAATATAGAGATTGAAAAGAACAATCAGGCATGTGAGGCAAAGGTTGTTGATTAGGAGAAGCTAGAAAGACAGCTAACCGATCAACCATTGAATTCAACTCCCTCTTAACATGGGTGATGTTGAAAGATAATAGGTTTGAGATAAGTGCCCAAACAGTTTGGGTGTATCGTTTCATTTGCTTGTTGCTAGGAGAGTATATCTTACGTACCAGGTTCACAACAAGCTCAAAATATCCAAAAATTGAAAGGTGACCACAACCAATATTATAAGCATTTTCAATGCCTAATAAGAAAGCTTCGAATTCAATGACATTGTCCATACAAGCGAACTCCAACCTATAAGACAAATTATGAATTTTCCCTATAGGGGAAACCAAGATAATGCCAACCCCATTACCTTCATTAGAGCATGAACCATCAAAGTGCATGTGCCACATATCATCATCTAAATCAATTCGTTCCAAAGGAATATTATCCTCCTTAGCAAAGATGGAACACTCCTAGGGCATCTTCGATATAGTTTACATTAGGTTGTGGGACACTCTCTATGTAAGGTGAGATCCTTCCCTCTCTAAAGACTATAATGTTTTTTCCATTCCAAGGAATGGATAAATGTGTTCCGTCGAGTGAGATGTATCCACCTGCTAAAGCTTGCCAATCTCTTCCCAAGATGATTGAGTAATTACTTACTGGCATGTCAATTACCTGAATGTTGAGGGTTGTCCTTATTTCAGGATAAGCACACAAAACTAAGGTCACATCTTCAATCTCGCATATAGTTGTTTGTTGTTGACTATTATAGGAGAGCATGCTTCTGGAATATTTATTTGTACAGGACAAGCCCAACTCTTCCATAATAATCTTTGACATCACACTTGGGCCCGAACCGCCATCAATGAGGCAACAATGGGCGATCTTATCCATAATTTTTACAGAAATATAAAAAGGGGGATTTTTTACAAGGTATCTAAAGTTATGTCAACCTAATTTATTTACAGACGAATCCTCTTTGTTTACATCTTCAAAAAGATTAGCTACAACAGAAGATTTTCCTTCCATGAATTGTTTCAAATGTCTCTATTGCTCAGGGATGACAACCATGTCCAGAAGGGTTGCATCTACTTTGATGTTGGCCAACTGATTAAAGATATTATATTTGGAAGAGGGGAGAGGGGGAGTAATTCCTTGACTCTCAAAAACTTTAGAAACCTGAACAGTAGCAGTGGGTGAGGATGAGCTCGAGTTAGAAGAATTGCGGGGAGGTCAAATTTTCCCTTGGGATCATAGGCTTTGTTCCTAGTATTGATGATCATGACATCTTCTGACTCTGCAAAATTTAGAACAACAATGGTAGTTTTGGGTCTTTTACCAAAGATCTTATCTTTGACACTCTTCCTTACCTCACTTGTGGCTTCCTCGTGGTGTTCCTCGTAGAAGTTACACCAACTTCAAGGCAAGATAGCATTAGGCTGAAGCTCCAGGGGTGAGAGGGGAGACAATTCCCTTTTGCTTGAACACTATCATACAATTATTCATGTCTTGTACTAGTTGTAAGAGGGCAGACATGTCTGTCTGTTTAACTGATTGTCCCTGGGGAAGACCTATTCTTTCAAGCTGTTCTTCATACTCAGAACAAGTATGTAGAGCGAAACCGAGACTATCGATGGATTTTTCCTCAAGCCTATGATGGTAGGGGGAAGGTAATGCATTGTATTATTGCATGAAAGTGGCTTGGTTTTGAGATCGAATAAGTTCAGGGATCTGATTGTATAGCTTAGTGAAACACAAGTTGAAAGACTTGATGGTCTCACCATCCTTATAGGTGACATTATTATATTCCCGTAACTTCTTGGATGGGATTTTAGATTGCCCATAAGAGGATCTGAACCAATAGATTAACTCCTCCCAAGTAGACAAAATCTTAGGAGGAAGGTGAAAGAAATCAACCATAGCCTTTCCTTCCAAGGAATTAACAAATAAGCACATGCAAGTATCATTGTTGTTGGATCCTATGTTGTGACAAGCATTAGAAAATGTCACCAGGTGTTTGTTTGTAGTGACAGTGTTATTTCCTGAAAACCTAGGAAGATGTTCTTTGAATTTAGGAAGTGGATGAGTAGCGGGTGCTAGGTTAAGAGGAGAGGACACATGCCACAATGTAGTTGTGGTGTCTTCTTCAAACTGAAAAAGCCCATACTTTTTAATGATTTTGGTGGGATTTGTAGTAGATTGGACATGGATATGGTGGCTATATAAGCTACCAATCACTGACAAAGATGAAGACTGAGAAGAGGGAGCACTTCCAGTGCCACCAAAGCCACCACTAGATGCCATCTAGTGGATGATAGATGAGGGAAAGAAAGATGAACTGGATGAATCGGACAAAGTTCTCCTTAAAGAACTTTATTGGGCAGATAACACAACGTTCCTTCTTCCTATTTCAACAATAGGATTAATTTCAGGTGATAAGCCTCTTCTTCTTCTAGAAGCACGAGAGTCTAAGAACATGAAAAAAAAGGCCAAAACTGAATAAACAAGAAGGTTACAACTGATTTCTAGGCTGTCTACGTCTAGCTTCCAATCGTTCTTGAGCACTAATATCTCGTTCAATTGCTTTCCATGAATGATTAAGATCAACACAGGTATTGGCAGTGTTTAAAATGGTGTTAAACAGTTTCAAAGCGATGTTGGTCCAATCTTGAAGACCTGGCTCAATATTGGGTTGCCTTGTAACAGGTACAGTCATTAAGAAATAAAACAGTCAAATAATCAATATAAGAAAAATAGATGTATCGATGAAAATCGAGTATAAAAATTAACTAGAGAGATATTGAAGATCTCCCCAGTATGGTCGCCAAATAAATGTTGAGGAAAATATATGAAATAATCTTACTCAAGCATTTTCAGATTATGCTTGGCTAAAGAAAAATAGACGGGAATATCACCCTATGTTTATAGCCATCAAAATTAATATCCTAACTCACAAGTACTGATTACAAGTGCTTAGGCTAGTCTTTTTATAAATAAAAGCTTGTTGGAAAATTCATTATTTATATGATTTTCTGAATATAACAGTTGCTGAAATAAATGTAGAGACAGAAGCAAAGACACCAAGATGATAATCAAGACAGATGAGACATAAAGCAATCCTTTATTTCATTCCAATTCACCAAAGAGTCATTCTCTTTACAAAATTTCGTGAAGAAATTTCGGACCAAAGTCAAACTTAGACATCCCTGATGGAACATACAAAAGGACTTCTGACACAAAATCAAAATTGAAATCTAAAAGTTGGATCAGCTTGCCACAAATTGCTGCCCACTCGACTCTGCACAATAGCCTTTGTCAGTCATGAAAACTAATTCACAAACATACAAGTCTACACAGACTATCAAAGATAGATCAACACCTTTGAAAAACAAGTGTATGAATGATGTAATTCAACCCTGGATCTTGTTGTCTACAATAAGACCCTGCTATCATAAAAAATAATTAGGTTTGTGATAAATTAAGGAATGAATGAAAACTGAACTATCTCAACATAAACTCAAAGAGAAAACCTTAGCATGCTTCTCTTTCTATTCTTTTGTTCCTCCCTTTCCTTTTGCCTTTAAGCAAATTAGAATTGGTTGAAAGTTGAACCACTTCAATAGTTAAGTTAACTAAAAATCAACCAACTTTTAGTTAGGGGAGAAAGTAATAAATCATAATAAGGGTTTTAAATAAATAATAACTAGTAGGTGGGACCCCTTGTGACTCCCTTTATCTCTCAGCAATTATAACATAACTAGTTAATTAAGCAAAACACGCCTCCTTGTGACTCCCATCATCACATTCATATTTGATAATTTATCTTATTGACATTTGAAATTATTTTCAAAAATATATTACTAATATATCCAAAAAGCCTGCTGTCCATAAATCTGAAGTCAATTGTTCTCAACAAGAGATAAATAAATAAAATTAAAAACCCATATTTTCCAGTCTCTAAGGCAATCTTTCCTTTGTTACTGATATCACCTTTTAAACTCTCTGAATTTGCCTTAGGTTGTGTGGAGCCTTTAGGCCTAATCTCGCTGATCACATGAGAGCAATCGTCCCTTAATTACATGCGGGAGGACAACGATTTATTAGACTCATTTGAAGGTGAGGAAGGGGCAGTAGTGGTTCTCCCTTTGTCAGGGGCATAGTGGGTCTCGGTTTTCAGCCTTTTATTTGAATAGCTCATTCCTGTATGCATAATTGATTAGTAAATAGTTCCTTTAAAAGCCATACATGACAACTCTTTCAAAATATGAAATAGACTTTGGCTCAACAACATATCAGACTCATGCAATCCAATCCATACAAATTATTTAATTGTTGTCAATGAGCAGGGGGTGAACAAAAGGTCCTGGGATATGCGAGGGGTTTGTATTGAGCGAAACATGATAAAATGAGGGGGGGAAGAACATGGTTACCACTCAAAGGCAAAAAAAATCAACTGTAATTAAACCAAATAAAATATCACCGTGATCCAGTCAAGAACTGTGATTTCAAACTGCTTCAATACATATTTCTTCTTAACTGTAATTAAATTTTAAGAACAGGGAGTGAAAAATGAATGTGGGAAGGCGATGGGATTGTAATTAGCGAAAATCGAAATAATGGTAGGGAAAGAGAGCGGATATTGTTCATAAAATTAATTAAGTAGTCCATAAAACCATTATGTAAAAGGAAATAACACCAGCCAAATAATTACTGTAATCAAATGAAAACTACAGTGTATAATTCAATTAATTTTGTGCATTGACTTGTTCACTATTTGTAATCAGATTTTCAACACAGTGTCACCAAACAAGGCAACATGCATTCCACAACAGCCTGTAAGAGTTTTGTTTCTTCCCAATTGTCCCAGTTAATATTTAAAACAATTTCTAAATGAACGCACACTTACTTGTTCCAATCTGTTCTATCAAAACATCAACCACTGTCCATGAATCATTTCCTCAAATCAAACACAGACACTAAAATCACACCCGATTCCATTCCTCAAGTTCGATCAACAATTAAGTCATAATGAGACCATAATGTCACAGAATCCATGTCCATCTCTGAAACAATGCATGCTATTCATCCATCATACACAATGGACAGTTAACACACAATCTTGAATATATTCTGACTTGCCATTTAAACGCACAACAATCACCCTTTCAACAATCACCCACTGTTGACCATACACCAACAACTCATAACAACCAACAGTATACCCGATAGGCCATAACGGTTCCCTCTATCAAAACCCGAGCTTGAGAAATCAAGGGTTTGCTCTGTGGACCAACACAGGGAGACTGAAATCGACCCCCAACATCGGGTTAGAACCTCCAAGACCAATGGTGCACACACATGGTATACCACCAATGACTTCGCAGACATAGTGACAATTCCCGTGATAGGAGAGACTATGAACAGAGGAGCAAGCTTCATTTTGGTCCTGTAACGACCCTTAGAACACGTGGGGTATAACCCTCGTGGTCTTACCAATCAATCAACTAACAATGCTGAGATAAAATAGAGCTGAGAAAAAGCAATATAACCCACTGCGCAACCATCAGTAGCATGAACAAACCCATACCCAAGTGAAACAATGCGCAGTGACACAAGACGTTTCAAACCCAGTAAACCCCATAACAACAAATGACTGGGTATGATGATAAGAAAGTGTGGAGATGACCAACCAATCTGGACTGAATAAAAACCCTTCAACCAAGACCAATAAGGATGATAGAGAGCCTTCATGGCTTCTAACACTCAAAATGATCAATAACAATGTGACTTAAAAAATTATTGCAGTGAAAACCACACGTACGATTCATTCCAGAAACTATCACAAATTTACATAGTTGTCAGACTTAAGGAAAGCACAGACCCATACATCCCGAGCCAATATCTATTTCATAACTAGAGCAGATTCATGGATGGCAAAAAGACATACCTGTAACCAAAAGAACCTTAAAACACGAGCTTGGTCGATTGGTTTTTCCTCTGATTGAAAGTCGAAGCCTAACCACAACAAAACACAGTTGAACAATAACCAAACTAGGGTGGAGGCCAGTGGAAGGAGTAGGAGTGACGTGCAGTAAATGCACATCGCCTCCACCCCCACTCATTCAATTCCTTAGTACATGCTAGTCAAGCTCCCATTAACACATTCAATTAAACCATGCATCAGAATTAGCATCCATCACTTTTCAAACATGCCACCCATATCACAATTATCCATTTGCCAACTTATACCATAACACATATCAACCATGTTTCATATAACTCAACAAATCACATAGCTATCAACTTGTTAGCTAGGATTAACAATGTTCTTTTAATTTCAATGCAAGTAGAGTAGCATATTACTATAGTTTAATCTCTTCCTTTTGAATTTTGTTTATATTGCTTTTATTTCCTTTCAACTGCTTCTTATGTCCTATTACTACCATATCTCTTGTGCAGGTCTCACAGTAATGAATCCAGGAACAAATAACAAGGATAACAATGTATATCATGGGCCATCATAACATGACATTAGAGCCTAGAGAAATCAAAACAACACACAACATGCCTTATCCATAATTCATTTGTCGCAATCAGAACCAACACCTAATATGCTTTATTTATCGCTAATAAAATCAAGATTTCATCAATCATGTAAAACCTTGTAAGCAAAGTCGAATAACAACATAACATGAAATAAGAACCAGATCTGATCTACAAAAGTACAAGGGGATCCCATCTACTAGTATTATTTATCTTGTTAGATTATAATAATAGGCTTTAGCAATACTTTGTGGGCAAAAACCTCGTTGCGATTTTAATCGTCAAAAAATTCCACTGGGGAAACATCACACAATACCTCACCCTTGAAGGGCTTGATGTCATAGGATAGGCGACACTGTTGGCTGACATAAATATATCATCCATGGCTAAGCCACTTGATGTGGTATGGTTGCGGGTGTGGTGTTTTCCACAACTCCACCTACTTGATGACCTCTGTTAAGATTAGGTTCTCTTGGGTTTCACTATCAACAATGAAATGGAGTGGGGTTCCCTTCATTCACATTTGTGAATGGAAGAGGTGCCCCCCCTCCTCAGGCTCCTCTGGTTGGATTGTTGTGGTTGCGATGGTAGCTGTGGGATCTGCATCGATGATCTGTTTCCTTTTATTATGCTCTAAATCAGAGTCTGAATCATGTTCTGATTCTTTTTCTTTGAGCTCGACCACTAATGACTATTTCGAGCGACATTCATTGATGTTGTGCAAGGGGATTTTGTGGAATTCACACCATTTTCAAGTGTCCTTCTTCATCTTCCCATTACACTTCTTTTCTTGCGGCTTGGACTAGTTGTATTGGGGTTGGTTGTTGTAACACCCTGTTTTCCCCAATTGTAAATATAACTATATTGGCCAAGGAACTATGGCAAAGTCAAAGGTGCAAATATTTGATTTGATGGACCTTTGTATGAAAGGTCGATGAATGTAAATTATGTTATTTTAATAGAAAATGGATACGTGTTGCATGATTGCTGGAAAGGGGATGTGCTAAGAGAGACCATGAATGCTATGAAAGAGATGGTGGAGGGGACCATGAATGGTTGCGTTAACCTCCACCGAACTAGCACTTTGCTAGATTTAGTTGGACTAGTCATGTGAACCGACAACATACAAAGAGAAATCAAAGTCCACCTGAAATACGAAAACATGGTCCCATAAGTGGCTACACAGGGAGGAGAACCTCGAGGAAGGCCCAACTTAGAGGCAAGGGATGCTCATCGGGAGAGTCCTCTGGAAAGGGAATGGGAAACTCTGAGGGACGTTCTAGTAGAAAAACTAGCTCACATTCTCAAAAGGAAGGAAATAAGCAAAATCATTCCAAAATTCATGACCCTGAAGAGTTCAAGAAAGCCAAACCACCCTCTTTCAATGGAGATATTGAGAAAGGGGAAGAGGCAGAAGCTTGTGTGCTTGATTTAAAGAAGTACTTTAGATTTCATGACTATTCTGAAAATTTGAAGGCTCGAATAACCATCTTCAACTTGAATGGAAAGGCTTCCATTTGGTGGGAAGATCTTAAGAATGTGAAAGGAATCCATGAAAAGGACTTATCATGGAAACAATTTGAGAAACACTTCAAGAAGAAGTATCTGTCAGATAAATACTTCGACGGGAAGACCAAGGAGTTCTATGAACTCAAGCTGGGACAACTCAACATCGAGGAATATATCAATAAATTCCTTGAGCTGCTGAGGTATGTACCCTACACAAAAGATGAAAAGGTAAAAGTCCAATGATTTATCAGTGGGTTACGTCATACCTACCGGAACATGATTGAGTTTGATGAGACAAAGACCTTAGAAGACACTATTCGGAAGGCAAGGTATTGTTGTGAACAGTTCGGGCGTTAGACATAACCTCGCGAGGATTGGAAGAAGAAGAATAGTTCGGGGTTCAAGAAGAAGGGATTTAAATCCTCAATATTTAAGAACCATAGGAAGGATTCAAGGATGAGCCTTCCTACCCGAAGTGTGCACCAACAGAATTTCCCCTCCCAGAGTTGAAATAAACCTTTTGGATCAGCCCCATGAAAGACTGATAACCCAAAGAGAGAACGCTTGAAATGTTGGGGTTGCGGAGAAGAACATCTGCCGAGGGATTGCCCACACAGATATAAGAACAATAAGAGAATATACAACATCCAAGAAGATACCATAGTCAATGATGTGGCTAGGAGCATGGCACAGATTTATGCGGCTTTGGATAATAAACAAGCAGACTACCAAGCTTAATTGGTGGAGATGGAAGGTATGATCGCCAACCGTCTAGTTTCTATTTTAATTGACCTTGGTTGTAATTTGAGTTATGTGGCCCCTCAGAATGTTGATTAGTGTAAAATGCAACCAGTTAGACATGTTAAGCCATGGTTAGTACATATAGCCACTGGAACCAAAAGAAAAGTAACAAAGGTCTTACCAGCTTGCCAATTCATCATGGATGGGTTGCCCACCCAAGCGACCCTTAACATACTTCCCTTAGGATCTTATGACTCGTTGATTAGTATGGATTGGTTGGCTGCTTATAAATCTAAATTGGACTATTACCATATAACTTTAGAATGTGTAAATGAAGAAGGGGGAAAGATGAGCCTCTAAGGGATTCAGAAACCTGTCTCAGTGAGACAAATATCAACCCTTCAAATGAAAAAGTATTGCAGAAAGGGATGTCCTCTATATGCACTACAGGTGTTGGAATCTGTTGAGGATGAAAAACCAAACTTAGAGGACCACCCCATATTAATAGAGTATAGAGACGTGTTTCCAGAAGAGGTATCAGGTCTACCTCCGAGAAGAGACATTGACTTCTCAATGGAACTTGCACCAGGAGCAGTGCTAGTGTCTAGGACACCCTATAGGATGAGTACACCTGAGCTAGTTGATATCAAGCTACAACTAAAGGAAATGATGGAAAAAGGCTACATCTGGCCCAGTGTGTCTCCATGGGGAGCACCAACCTTGTTTGTGAAAAAGAAAGATGGCCTGCTCCGACTATCCATAGATTATAGACAACTCAATAAGACAACCATAAAGAACAAGTACCCCTTACCAACAATCGATGACTTGTTTGACCAATTAGGGGGTGCTTCCATTTTCTCAAAGATTGACTTGAGTTCTGGATGCCATCAAGTCTGAATCAAGGATGAAGACATCCATGAAACGACCTTCAGAACAAGGTATGGTCACTATGAATTTGTGGTGGTGCCATTTGGACTAACCAATACCCCCGCCACTTTTATGTTCTTGATGAACAAGGTACTCAAAGAATTCCTAGACATATTTGTATTGGTTTTCATTGATGATATATTAATCTACTCCAAGAACATAGAAGAGCATGAAGAACATCTTAGACTTGTACTTCAAGTACTAAGAGAGCATCAACTCTACGCTAAGATTAGCAAGTGTGACTTTTTCCAGAAGCAAGTGCATTACTTGGGCCATGTCATTTCTCAAGAAGGGGTAGCAGTAGACCTTGAAAAGATCAGATCTATTATGTAATGGCCTACCCCAAAGGATGTATTTGATATCAGATCCTTTATGGGCTTAGCAGGATATTATAGAAGGCTCATAAAAGGATTTTCCAAGATTGGTTGCCAATCAATACCCTTTAGAAGAAGAGGGTTAAATTCATTTGGACATCAGAATGTGAAGAAAGATTTCAGGAACTAAAATACCTCCTGACCCATGCACCTATGATGAATATTGCAGACCCTGATAATGACTTCCTCGTGTGTACAAATGCCTGCAAGGAAGGACTCATATGAGTCATTATGCAAGAGGGACGTGTAATTTTCTACACATCCAGGAAATTGAATGAGCATGAAATCAATTATGTGACCCATGATCTAGAGTTGGCTGCCATAGTGCATGCTTTAAAAATCTGGAGGCATTACCTCATGGATAAGAGATTTGTACTTATGACAGACCAATGTGGGTTGAGGCACCTGTTTGATCAACCAAAAATCAATGCTAGACAAGCTAGGTGGATGGTTATCCTTAGTGAGTTCGATTTCAAAATCAAACACATCAAAGGGAAGGAAAATAGGGTGGTCGATGCCCGTAGCAGAAGTGTGAAAATGATTCACCTGGCAGTAGTAAGCACCTGTGAAACAAATGTCAGAGAAAGAATCATGAATGCAGAAGAAACATATGCATTTTTCAAGACCGTGACCTCATACCTAAGGCAAGAGCCTACGGGGCTAAAGTATGAAGGCTATCTGATGTTTGATGAAGGCATGCTGACCTACAAAAATAGATTGTATATTCCAAATTGTGACGACAAGAATAGGTTCATAATGGATGAACTACACAAGAGACCATATATTGGTCACCCAGGATATCATAAAATGATCATGACCATTAGGAAAAAATTCTATTAGCCTGGATTGAAAAAGGACATAGCCGACTATCTAGCTAAGTGCCTAGAATGCCAACAAGTTAAGGAAGAACACCGACACCCAACAGAGTTGTTACAACCCCTACCAATTCTAGAATGGAAATGGGAAACCATTTCCATGGATTTCATCACCGGATTACCAAGATAAACTAAGCATAATGATGCCATCATGGTAGTGGTGGAAAAATTGAGCAAATCTGCTCACTTCATTCCTATCAAGTTGACTTGCAAGGCAATAGATATTGCCAACATCTTCATGAAGGAGATATTCAGACCACATGGCATGCCCAGAGAGATTATATCTGACAGAGACACAAAACTTACTTCAATCTTTTGGAAATCCTTGATGGTTGGCCTTGATACTAAATTGTTGTTTAGCACAGCCTATCACCCCCAAACTGATGGACAAACAGAAAGAGTAAACCAAATATTAGAAGACATGTTAAGGATGCATGTAATGCATCAACCTAAGAAGTGGGAAGACTACCTGCCATTGGGAGAATTTGCCTACAACAACAATTATCAAGAGTCACTAAAGATTAGCCCTTTTGAAGCCCTCTATGGTAGACAGTGCAAGATTCCAATCAACTGGAGTAATCCAGTGGATAGAATTACAATCATACCAGACATGCTCAAAGAAATGGAGCAACAAGTAATTTAGATAAAACAAAACCTAAAAATTGCTTAGGACAGACAAAAGAGCTATGCCAATTGAAAGAGAACCCCCAAAGAGTTTAAGACAAGAGACCATGTATATCTCAAAGTTAGACCCAGGAAGAGTTCCCTGAGAGTGGGAGCTTGTGCCAAGCTAGAACCTTGGTATTTTGGACCCTTTTAAGTCTTAGATAGAGTGGTACCTGTAGCCTATAGGCTAGCACTCCCTCCCACAGTAAAGGCACATAATGTTTTCCATGTTTCACTATTGAAGAAATATGTACATTATTCTAATCATATAATTGATTGGTATGTGATCTAGGTGGATATGGAGGGAGAATTCCTGCCATAACCTCAATGCATACTAGACAGGAAGGAAACCTCACTTAGAAACCAAACCATTTCATAGGTCAAGGTGTAGTGGAAACACTTTGGCCCAGATGAGGCTACATGGGAAATGGAGGATGCCATGAGACAATCATATTCGATTTTGTTTACTCCTGTATATACATAGCATGTTGATAGATAGAACATCGAGGACGATGTTCCTTTAATGGGGAGGGAATTGTAACACCCTGTTTCCCCCAGTTGTAAATATAACTATATTGGCCAAGGAACTATGGCAAACTCAAAGGTGTGAATGTTTGATTTGATGGAACTTTGTATGAAAGGTCAATGAATGTAAATTCTGTTATTTTAATAGAAAATGGATACATGTTGCATGATTGTTGGAAAGGGGATGTGCTAAGAAAGACCACAAATGCTATGGAAGAGATGGTGGAGGGGACCAGGAATGGTTGCGTTAACCTCCCCCAATCCAATACTTTGCTAAATTTAATTGCTCAATATCAGGACAACCCTATGACCTAGGAATGAATTACAGTCAGGCTGGTAGGTGGGAAGACCTCATCAAGAGTTAATGAGGGTATGGGGAAGACCACCCATCTGTAAGGCTTCTAGACCTAACCACAGACTGCGAATTCGGGCCACACATAATCTTGTTGGAAAAGGAAAGAAAGGAAACTGTGGGGGTCAAGGGGGAGATCTGTGAAGAGTGCAGAGACGAGAAACTAAGCTCTGGGGTTAAAGGAAGAATGAAGGGGATAAACATTATGGTCACAAGAAATGGCTGAGAAGGTTATGATACAAGCTGATAAACGAGGTTGGTCCTCCTTGCTTGGTATCTTGTAAACCATTGTCGAGATCCTGCGGGAGGAGGAGAGTAACCTCCGTCCTTACTGTCGCTAAGCAAGAAGAAACGATTCCGTTGAAAAACATCATGGTCTAGCTCGGGGCTGGCTAATGGTAAATCTGTTAGGAGTGACCGAGCCTATGGTTGGGTGGAAACAGGCACCCTTTCCAACTGTCACCTCATGTTATCTTTTTCTTATAAGTGTTTTCATACTCTATGCGTTGAATTGAGAATTGATGGTTGCATGCATGTATTTACATCTCTATAAATGTTTTCTACATTGAAATGGTTAAGATACGAGTATACATTGACTTCCTTAAGAACTTTTACCTCTACTTTTACCGTATGCTCCAATTTAACTCCCAAAGGTGTTTTCCTGAGGGAGCTACCTCACAGCTCCAGAGTTGGATTGGGCCTCTTGGCATTGCTATCATCTCGGTAACCTCACGAGTTTACCTTTCCCTGTTTCAAAACTTAAAGTTCTGCGAGTTAGGGAGGCGTCTCCTTCATACTAGTAGTCTAAGAGACCTTGAACTCGCACCCATGACCTTATTCAAAACCCAACTAAGAGTATAGCTCATAGCCCAAGAGTCATCTAAAGGTCCATGTGACCTAGCTCTAGGAACCCCGCGCTAAGCCCGAAAGGAGCTAGTTCATAGTTGTTTCGGAGTTTTGGGAGTTCAACGCTTGAAATGTCAAACTTCACGTTAGTCAAAGTTACCCAAAATCCATGAGTAACAAGAGTCATAGATGAATCAGGAACCCGACAAAGGGGATGGATGCGAAAAGTTCATTGGGAGGAAAACCCATCACAGTTGTCAGATCGACTCAAAGACCAACTGGAATTAACGAATCAAACATCAGCCGCTTGATTAGATCGATGGTTGGGAATCATTGTAGAGTGCGAAGGTGAAATTAACGAACGTGTTAGTTCTCGGCCTGCAATTCATCAATGTCATTGATCTCATTGGGGATGAAAGATCAACGACCTAGATTAGACAGAGTCAGGCGAGCACTTCCCAGGTTTCAGAGATTGGGCCTTGCAATCTCTATGAACCATCGATCTGTGAACGAAGATCGATGGTGGGGAATCATTGCGGAGCGCGAAGGTCAAATTAGCAGATGTGCTAGTTCGCGGCCTGGAATTCACCAATGCCATTGATCTCATTGAGCTGGGAAATTAATGACCACGATTAGACCGAGGGGGGCGAGTACTTTTTAGATTGTGGATATTGAGATCTTTGATAAAGAGCGAGCACGTTGGGGCCCCACAATCACTATGAATCGTTGATCGATGAATAGATCGGTATTGGCCGAATCATGACCGCCAGATCCGAAAAAGTTGCTAGGCGGATAGTCGTGAGTTCCTTGGGAAATCTGTAGAATAACGACATCTGTTTGTGCCATTGATATATGGGAGACATGCATCGATAGATCGTCGACTTCGGGTGAAAGCACTCTGGAAGAAAGAGAGTGTGGAGAGGTTGAAACTCTTGAAGCCCGAAGAGCCGAAGTGATTTGTAGTCGTCGATCTGTGGGAGACACACGTCGACAGATCGTCGACTTCAGGTGAAATCACTATGGGAGAAAGAGAGTGTGGAGAGGTTGAAACTCCCGAAGATCGAAGAGCCGAAGTGATTTGCAGTCTTCGTTCTATGGGAGACACGCGTCAATAGATCGTCGACTTCGGGTAAAAGCACTCCGAGAGAAAGCAAGTGTGGAGAGGTTGAAACTCCTAAAGCTCGAAGAGATGAAATGATTTGCAGTCGTTGATCTATGGGAGACACACGTCAATAGATTGTCGACTTCGGGTGAAAGCACTCTGGGAGAAAGAGAGTGTGGAGAGGTTGAAACTCTTGAAGCCCGAAGAGCCGAAGTGATTTGCAGCCATCGATCCATGGGAGACACGCGTCGACAAACCGTCGACTTCGAGGTAAAGCACTCTGGGAAAAAGCGAGAGTGGAGAGGTTGAAACTCCCAAAGCTCAAAGATCCGAAGTGATTTGCAGTCATCGATCTATGGGAGACATGCATCGACAGATCGTCGAATTTGGGTGAAAGCACTCCGAGAGAAAGCGAGTGTGGAGAGGTTGAAACTCCCGAAGCCTGAAGATCTGAAGTGATTCACAGTCGTTAATCATGAAAGGGATGCGTGGCGCTTGATATATAACTATGGGTATGAAGTACTTCGGAGGAAAAAACCGTGGGGATGTTTGAAATTCCCGAATGCCAAAGTCACGAAGTGAATTAGGATCGTCAAAATTATTGAGGGCACGCGACGTCAGATCGTGAACTTAGAAGGTTTTCCACCCCAGAGGATTCACGCGGTGGTTGTCTTGACACTTATTGTCTTTGCATCTGGTCATAGCCCATGGTCATATGCAAGTATAGAGGGATGAAAGAATCCGAAGAACTTGGGAGAGGGTATCTACCAACTCTGAGCTCGTTTTGGAGCATGGAGACCGTGGTTGGAAAGCTCTGGAAGAGCATAATGGAATAGAGACCCCGAATGAGTGTATTGATTTTGTTAAGAAGAACGATTTGCTTTTACGCCCCGCCATGGGTATGTTACTGTTGTTCTGCGAGTTAGGGTCATATTTACCATACTTTTGTTGTTGCGTATTTGTACACCCGAACTCTTTCTTATTCCACTGCTTAAATTTATGCTCGATTTTGATAGCATATCTATAAGCAACTCCTAGTGACGAGATGTCCAAGAAAATCCATTTATGTTTGGATTTACCTATGTAGACCCTTACGATATTTTAGAACTAGATTTCACTCATAGTCTTTGACACCCAGCTTGGTGCACAAGGTGTGGAAGGTATTTGTGAACTTCGACACTATTTGATCCCTCTCCTGATGTAGTGTGGTTCATGTCATGTACTAGTCATCACAATTTCCAACTTGGAAATATCGTTCCTTAACAACATCCATAAAAGAATCCCAAGTGGGTTCGACCCCAAAAATTCTAGATTCCTCTGTGGAATCTTTCTCACAGTAAGTCTCCCACCAATTTTTTACATGGGGGAAAACCTTAAGGAATGTAAAGGTGATATTTTCCCTATCAGAAAAATTGTGGACAGAGAAATAAACTTCTAGCGGATTCAACCACATTTTTAAAGCATCTGCATCTATCTGACCTTCAAATATGGGAATATCAAACTTAACTTGTACCTTGATTGGGGAGGCACTTCCAAAGTGGTAATTTGACAAAGATGTGTCTGTTGTTATTGGCAGTTGTTGAAGGATTTCGTAAAAATTCTCCATCATCACGTACCTCTATCACCTGAGGGATTCCTTGAGAAACATTTGAATAGTATCTTATACTCTCTCGTCTCTCTTTTCTTCTGCCATTGGAGGTCGTTAGGGTCGACGAGGGAAATCTTTCAGAGGCTTAAGTAGTTGGAGTCCCAACTCTTTACACCCTAACCTCCTTGGAGACATGCACAAAGAAACAAATAAAGAGCATACTACTCTTATACTACTGATCTAGATTTACGAGGGAACAAAATAAAACACAAAAATGTGATAGAAACATAGAGATACAATGATACTCAATTTCTATCAATGAAATGAAATGTGCAAGAATTGTAAAATACATAGTGAAATGAACTTGCTAGAATGGTGGCAGATTATCTTTGAGAAGAGATGTGACAGCTATGCACATTCACAAGAATATGATTACAATGAGGCCAAAAAGGCCTTTTAACATAAAGCATCAATGAGAAAACCCTAAACATCGAAAATCCTAACCCCAGAAGATGAAACACCAAAAGGTTTGTGGGCCCCGATGTGGTTAGTTGATATGTCAACTTCCCAGGGGTGTTGATTTTGCATACGATCTTTGTTTGGGGTGCACGATATCTTGTTGGAAAGAACTATCTGGGGATTACAACTTTTGGTTGGGGCTAGGGAATTCCATTGAAAACCCCTAACCCCCCAAATGTCCAAAAAACACCGTTTAGGGCCTCAAAATGGCCCCAGAAGTTTGGGACCTGAAAAAGTGCCAAGAAGGAAAATTGTGTTATGAGCTAGTGGAATAGGTGGGTGTCCATCAGTGTCCACATGAATCAATGAATAGATGGGAAAATTCAATATGAACAAATGACCCAATGATTCCTTGAAGATGGTCTTGCAATGGCCTTAAGTTGATATTATGTAGTTGGACATTTTTAGATACACGGTTGATGACCAGACCAAAATCTCCATATATTTGAAGAGTATCATATCCCCGATGTAGTGAGAAATTTAAAAGTATGAATAGAGCCACAAACTCACTGAAATTATTAGTACCCCTTTAAATTTGCCTTGAGATAAAATAAATGGTGATTAGTCAAATGTAGAACAAAACCACATCCACATATAGTATCTTGGAATGCACCATTGAAAAAACACCATGGCGTGGGCTTGTCCACCATTAGCTTGCCCACAAGCCTTGGTGCCTTTTGAACAATATCATTCTTATAATATGGGAGTAAACCTAGGACATGAGCAAAGGTTTTAAAATATGGAACAAACCTTTCCTCAAATAAAATTGAGTTATGTGTCAGCCATATTCTCCAAAGGACCAAGAAAGGAAGTGCCTGAAAAGGCTTCAAGTATGTGTTGGAGAACCATCCAAAGTAGTAACCTTCTATAATATCCATATTGCATAAGTTTGTGAGGCCCAAGTGACCTTCAAGGTCCCTCCAAATCTGCCGAGAATGAGTACAATATGGAAAAATATGCATAATCGTTTCCTCATTGCTCTTACAAACAAGACAAATACCACCCCCCTCGTTTCTTTTCCTTAAAATCTCCCAGGCTAGTTCCTTATTATTTAAAGAAAGCCACATAAATAAAATGGTTTTGGGGGGAGATTTGACCTTCCAAATTTTCTTCCACCACCGAGATTCATCATTTATCCTTGGACCAAATAGGGCCTCATAACCCAGTTTAGTTGAATAACTGACTAAGTCTAATATGTTCCCTCTAAAGAGTTCCTATATAGTTATTCCAATCACTATCCCGCTCACTTGCCAAACTTAAATCAACATCACTCAATCAACCTTGTGACCAAATGGAAGAGATTGCTTGATTTGACATTGAATCTAATAAAACTTTCCCAATCATTTGAAAATGGTAAATCAATTATTTAGAAAGAAAGATACTTCTGTCACAACCCATTATAGCATCAACACCCATTATGAGTTGTGACCCATTTCCAACTTTCTAGGATAGGAAGGAGATAATCACGAGAAAAGCCAAGGCTAGAGATTTCCATTGGTTTTAAACATTCTGGATGCTTTTCCTTTCCCTCTAAATCCGATCCTTTACTATACCAGGAGCGATGTACTTTTGAATTAAAATCTTCTCCATAGGCTCTCTTTATTGATCATATTGCACAATGATTTTGTAGCAAGGGAATTGTTGGTTGTCGAGCTTGATTATATTCCTGATTAAGAGGTTTGTTTCAGTTGTGCTTGGACCCCATTCGCTAACAGGGGTGTGTGGGGGGGCTTTCCCCCAACAACTGTCACTAGGGGGGGCGATGAAAATTTTTGTAGCCCCCCCGAAAAACATTGGGAAAAAATTCCGTGTAAAATATTGTAATTTCATAGTCAATCTGGACCGTTCATTATAAGGTTGCAGATCTGATGGTAGAAGCTATTTTAGGGTTTTTTTTCCCTAGAAGGAAATCCTCTCTTATGAGGGAATTGTATTGCGGTTGTGTATTATCGCGAATATTGTATTCTGAGTGAGGAGACTGTGAGAGAAAGAAAAGGAAGTTACAACGGGTATGTTGTAGGTTGTATCCATTTATTTTGTTGGATAATAATAAGGACTTGGAAATTTCTTTGATGGACATAGCCCACACTGGGTGAACCACATATATCTGTGTCTCTATTGTATTGTGTATCTTTTGTGTTTTATTTTTGCATTTGTTTTTATTTTATTGCTCCATGATTGTGTTTTTCTAATAGGACTGGTCAAATAGATGTTTATCCTTTAGACCCCACCCTCCTAATGCCTTTGGGGTTGTAATATTTCTGCAATTTACCCAATGGGTACCTGATCTGGATTTTATGAGAAAAACAAAATGACTACATATTATTAACAGGTGCTTAACATAAAATAACAAAGATACTATGAAACTGGTTTTCTATTCAATAAGGAAAAAATATGAAACTATAAAATGCAACAGAAATGAGTAGAACGAAATGACTACAGATTGTTAACAGGTGCGTAATACAAAATAACAGAGAAACAATAAAACTGGTTTTCTATTCAATAAGGAAATAAGCTGAAACTGTAAAATGCAACGGAAAGCAAGTTTGCTGGAATGGTGGCGGCTTATCTATGAGAAGTGATGTGACGACTGCGCTCATTCCCAAGAAGATGGTTACAATGAAGCTCTGAAGGCCTTTTTACAATAAAGAGGAATGTAAAAAACCTTAGACATCCAAAAACCTAATCCTAGGTGATGAAGCGCCAAAAGTCACGTGGGTCCCGTTTGGGTAAGTCAGTACATCAGCTTCCCGTGGTTGTAACTTTTTCATATGATCTTCGTTTGACGTGCTCAATACCTCGTTTGAAATATCTATTCGAGGACTACAACTTTTGTGTGAGCAACATCAACAAAATAAAATTGATGCTCCCTATTTTCCCAAAAAATCTCGTTTAGGGCCTCCAAACGGCTCCGGAAGTTCAAGACCGGAAAAACTACTAAAAATAGTAAATTACCAAAATTGCCAAAAAACTGTTTTGATCTAGTTGGAAAAGGTGGGTGGCCACTGATATCCACCTGGATCAATCCTCCCTCCTTAGGAAGTAGTGGTATCCATTGCATTGAGTTCCCCCATCAGATGAGGAAATTTCTGTTGAATTTGGCCCCGGGTGAGCCACTTGCTTTGACGACTCGATAAAGCTAGATCCTTAAAGTTGGATCCTTAAAGATGGATCCTTTGCTTTCGAGTGCCCCTGATCTGTGTGTCCACAATCTGATCACTGGATGCATGTTGTATGCAGTCGGGGTTGAGATCTATTAGTGTCAGTTGTTCTGCTACTTTTGAGGTGTCCAATAATGGTGGGAAATAAGGGCGAAGGAGATCCATGTTGATTACTAGGTGCAAGCCAATGAAAGGAGGAATGTTGAGCTCAAAAGAATTATCCCCCATGGACTTGGTGATGGTGTTCGACCCATAATGGAGTGGGCGAAGCTTTCGACGAGGTCCTGTAGGGCGTTCTTTCTGCAAGTGCAACCATACTTTGTCACCCACCTGAAACTTATGTGGCACCCGATGTTGATCATGGAGTTTCTTGTACTTGTCATTGGACTTCTGTAGGATATCTTGAACCTGTTGGCGGATGTGTTGGATCCGTTGAATGAATTGGGTGGATTTTTCAGCTTTAGTTGGAGCAGGAGATGAGTCGGTCAAGGTGACCACAAGGGGAAGTGCAACATCTATGGGACCCAATGCTTGGAATCCCTACCCCACCTAAAAGGGGTTGTGGCCGGTTGAGCTATGCAGGGATCGATTGTAGCTATGATGGACATAGGGAAGGCTCTCATCCCATGTGTGAGGGTGCTTTGAATTATACATGCGAATGATATACATAATCATTCGATTTATGACCTTGGTTTGGCCATCTGAATAGGGGTGGAAGGTTGTGGATTTGGTGAACTTGGTGTCCAAAAGTGACCAGAGGCTCGACCAGAATGTGCTGAGAAATAGATTGTCCCAATCTGAGACAATGGTTTGTGGGATTCCAAAATGTACCCAGACTTGTTCAAATAAGAGCTTGACAGTGGCCTCTGTTGTGATTCTCTTCTTGCAGGCAACCAAAATCCCCATATTAGAAAAGTGATCAACAACCAAAAAAACACAATCATTTTCCCACTTGGTGGATGGGAGGCCCGACATGTAGTCCATTGAGATGGATTCCCATGGCCTGTCAGGAGTAGAAAGAGGGGTGTACATTCCCTGTTTCTCAGTAGTTGGTTTGGCAATAACGCAGGTAGTGCAGGACCTGATATACTTACTGACCTCCTATCGAAGTTTTGGCTAGTAGAAATGCTTTTGTAGCATCACCAATATTTTCAACGCCGAAGTGTCTTGCCACATGACTGTAGTGGGCTTCCCAGATCAACTTCGATCGCTCGCTTGATGGAACACATATATGGCCAAAATGACACAACAAACCATCATGAAGATGGAAATTATCGACATCTGCGTTTGCACCCAACATTTGGTAGGTGGTGGTAAAGTCCGATTCTGTTTCATAGAGTTGGGGCCATCCAGAGGTCTCATGGCCGCAAGAGTCTAGCATCGTGGTGAGTGCCGCGACTAGCGGTTTGCTGAGGCAATCATTGACGCCGCTGGTGCTTCTTATTTTATACTTGATGTTGAGGTGGAATTGCTGCAAGTATGTGGACCACTTTTGATGGCGGTCATTCTGCAATTTTCCTTGTGTCTACATGAACTACAATGGCTTATGATCAGTGTGGATGACTGTCTCTTTCCCAAGAATGTAATGTCTCCACTGGCAGCAGGCCTGCACAGTGGAGTACATTTCTTTGTCTTAAGTAGGGTACTTACGGACAACATCTGATAGTGTCTCACCATGATAGGCCACGCGGTGGCCGTGCTGAGCGAGAACGACGCCCACATCATAGTCTGAAGCATCTGTCTCGATCTCAAAGGGATGCTGCAGGTCTGGTAGTGAAAGTACTGGGGCTAAGCATAAGCGCTGCTTCAAATCATCGAACGCTTGTTGTTGGGAACGACTCCACACAAATTTTGCATTACCAACACCCCCTGGTTATTTGGTTGAGGGCCCATGCAATATGGGAGAATCCCAACACAAACCTATGGTAGAAATTGGCAAGGCCCAAGAAGATCCGAAGCTCAATGAGTATGGTTGGGGATGGCCAGTCATAGATGACCTAGATCTTGGCTGGATCCACATGTACGACATGCTGATCAACGATGTAGCTTAGGTAATGGACCCTGTCCATGCCGAAGGATCATTTTTCCAAGTTGGCGTATATCTTGTGTTGCCGCAGGGTGTGTAAAACCTGCTGAATATGCTGCAAGTGTTCGACCCAAGTCTTTCTGTAAATGAGAATTTCATCCAGATACACCACTACAAAAGTATTGGTGAATGGTCGCAGGATATCGTCCATCATCCTCATGAAAGTGGCTGGAGCATTTGTCAAACCAAAGGGCATGACCAACCATTCAAAAAGGCCTTCCTTTGACTTGAAGGTGGTCTTCCATACATTTTTCTATTCCATTAGGACCTGGTGGTAGCCAGACTTTAGATCAATCTTACTGAATTATTTGCCCCCCATGAGTTGATCAAGGAGGTCGTTGATTCGGGGAATCGGGTACCAGTTTATGACTATGATTTTATTCAGAGCCCGGTAATCAATGCAGAGTCGCCAGGTTTTGTCTTTCTTATGTACCAACACGATTGGGCACCCGCAAGGTGATGATATGGGATGGATGTGCCCCTTGTGGAGTATTTCTTGGATCTGTTGCTTGATCTCCTCATTCTCTAACAGAGAGCGACGATAGATTGGCCCATTGGGCAGCGGTGCGTCGGGGGTCAGATTGATGGGATGCTTGACCTGGCAGTGCAGAGGTACCCCGATAGGTGGAGAATATATTTGAGTATTCTTCCACGACCTTATCTACTTGATTCTGTTGTGTGGAGAGGTTGATCGCAGAGACCCTGGATGTGGCTGTGATATTTCTCTCATTCTGAGAGCGAATCATGAAGAAGATAAACTTCCCCATCTGATGGATGACATTCCTGCATTGCTTAGCAGAGATCAAGGAAATAGCACTAGGTCGGACTACCTCGGGTATCCTGTACAATTTCCTGTTCAAAGTAATAATAACACTACGAGGCCTAGACTCATATACAACATGATGTTTCCATAAATAAGGTTGGCCCAAAATAACATCACAAACTTCGAGAGGAGCAACATCACATAATACCTCATCTTTGAATGGCTTGATGTTGTACGACATTCGACACTATTGGTTGACACGAAGATCACTTCCTTGGCGAAGCCATCCATTGGTGTAGGGTTGTGGGTGCGACATTGTTGGTAGGGCCATCAGCTTGACGACCTCTTCTGAGATGAGGTTCTTCTGGCTATCGCTATCAACGATGAAGTGCAGCGGGGTGCCTTTTACCCACATCCATGAATGGAAGAGGCGCTCTCCTTCTTCTGGCTCGTCTGGTTCACTAGGCTAGAGCTTGGTGGTAAAAATGGTGGCACTGGGTTCCACATCAATGATCCGTCTTCCCCTTTCTGGAATTGACTCAGAGTCAGAACCCACATCTGATTCAAAGGCTTTCACTTTGACCACCAATGACTTCTTTGAGCAACAGTCAACAGTGTTATGCCAAGGGCTCTTATGGAAGTCGCACCACTTCCCAGTATCTTTCTTTATCTTTCCGATGTCCTTCTTTGCTTGAGGCTTGGACTGATTGTCCTGATACTGTCCGTCTTTGCTCTGTCCTTTTTTCCATGGGTCAAGGACGCCCTTTCCTAGCTTTTGCTGTGAGGGGTTCCCAGGCCCAAATTGCCGTGTCTTTTGTTTTCAACTTCTGCTCGATTTTCACGGCATATCGGTAGGCCATGCCCAAGGATGAGATGTCTAGAAATTCCATTTCAGTCTGGATGTATCTATGTAGAGTACCGTGATAGTTTAACACCAGATTTCACTTGGAATATTTGATACCCATCTTGGTGCGCAAGGTATGGAAGATATTTGTGAAATCTGGCAATGCTTGGTCTCTTTCTTTCCGCAGTGTAGTCCATTTGGTATACGAGTCATCATAACTTCTGACAGGGTAGTATCATTCTTTAATATCATCCCTGAAGGATTCCTAGGTGGCCGTGGTTGTAAATAATGAGGGTTCCTTTATTTTCTTTTGCTTACATAAATTTTCCCACCAATCTTTGACATGGGGAACGACTTTGAGGAGCGCAAAAGTAATATTTTCTCTATTCGAAAAGTTATGGACAAAAAAATACCCTTCTAGTAGATTCAACCCCTTGTCTACAACATCTGTGTCTATCTGACCTTCAAATATAGGAATATCGAAGTTTATTTTTACCTTGAAGGGGGGCGGTGCCTTCGTTCGAAGAAGATGCGTCGCCTGTTGGTAGCTGCCGAAGGATTTACGCGAAACTATCCATCATCTCGTTCCTTTGTTGTGTGAAGGCTTCCTCAAGAAATTTTTTGAAAGGATCTCCTGTCCCATCATCTTTATTTTCTCCTGCCATGAGAGGTCACTTGGGCGTGCAAGAGCTTTTTTCCTCAAGAGAAACAAGCTTGAGACCCAACTCTTTCTACTTCAACCTTGTTGGGGACATGCAATAAGACAACAAGGAGGAGACCGCTCTGATACCACTGATCCAGATTTTATGAGCAGAATGAAATGACTACAGATTATTAACAAGTGCTTAACACAAAATAACAGAGATACAATAAAACTGGTTTTCTATTCAATAAGGAAATAAGATGAAACTGTAAAATGCAACAGAAATCAAATTTGTTGGAATGGTGGTGGCTTATCTCTGAGAAGAGATGTGACGACTGTGCTCATTTCCAAGAATATGGTTACAATGAGGCTCTGAAGGCCTTTTTACAATAAACAGGAATGTCAAAAACCCTAGACATCCAAAAACCTAACCCTAGGAGATGAAGCGCCAAAAGTCATGTGGGCCCCGTTTGGGTAAGTTAATACATCAAGTTCTCGGGGTTGTAATTTTTGCATACGATCTCTGTTTTCTGTGCTCATTACCTTGTTTGAAAGATCTATTCAAGGACTACAACTTTTGTGTGAGAAAAATCAAAGGAAAAATTATGTTGCTCCCCGTTTTACCAAAAAACGTCGTTTAGGGCCTCAAAATGGCTCCGGAAGTTCAGATCCCGAAAAACTGCTAAAAATAGTAAATTACCAAAATTGCTAGAAAATTGTTTTGAGCCAATTAGAAAAGGTGGGTGGCCACCGATATCCACCTGGATCAATACCCTTATATTCACTGCTACCCTGCTATATGAAGTTGAAACGATACTTCCTAATCTTTTCTAAGATTCCTTTTGGGATATAGGCCATAGTGTGCAAGTATACATGAATTGCCTTCGACACAAACTTTAATAGAACTAAATAAGCTCCTCTTAACAACCATATATTTCACCTTTGTGAAATTATTTTTCCACCTTCTTAGTCAGCCAATGCCAGTCATTCTTCACATAATTGTTTGGTTTTAGATAGAAACCTAGACACTTTACCCCTGTATTGATGTCTAAAGTCTGGAAGGGAAAATATCTAGCAATAGTTGCATGAATTCCATCATTGAGCCTATATGGATAAAGAGCAGATTTAGTCTCATCGAATTCCATTCCCAAGGATTTTTTTTATAAAGGAGGATAATATCCCAATATACATTGAGCTCTCAATCTAAAACAAACAAACAAACAAACAAAACATCATCTACAAACAAAAGATGGGTGAGTCTCTCCTGCTTTCCAACCCTTATACCTTTCACAATCCTCCTCCTTTTAGCATCATCTAAATCTCTACTAAGACCTTTTGCTTCAAGAAGAAAAAGGTAGGAGGATATACGACAATCTTGTATCAACCCCCTAGAGGACCTAAAAAACCCAGAGGCAACAACATTAATTAAAACTCTAAAGGAGACAAAGGTTACACATGCCAGCATACACTTGACTACGGGGAGAGAAAAAACAATCCAAATTAACAATAATCTCAAATAGAGATAGGAGACCTTGTCATATGCCTTAGACATATCAACTTTGACAACAATAGTTGGATCATTTGAAAGATTGATAAAATGCAATCCTTCTTGTGTTGTACCAATGGCTTCATGAATTTGCTTGCCCTCCAAGAATCCAAATTGTTCTACTAAAATGAAATTGGAGAGAAGTGGTTTAGGTCTTACTACCAACATCTTAGATATGGTCTTATAGAGGCAGTTTCACAAATAAATGGGCATGAATCCTTCAAAGGTTTCAAGGTAGTCCACCTTGGGGATCAAAGAAATAAAAGTTGTATTAATGTTGACAGGGACCTCCCCTAACCTTCTGAATTATTCAAATACCCAAAGTGGATCCTCTCCCAACAGGTCAAATAAATCAAGAAAGAATTCAACTATCCATCCATCCAAACCCAGACTCATGTCCTTTTTAAAAGTGGACAATACACATAATATTAAATCCTTTGTGATAGACATGAACATCCTCCCATTATCCTCTTCATTTACCAACCTAGGAAATAGTGGAATGACCCTCAATGTTTCATCATTGTTTACACGAGCAAGTTCCTCAAAGATGCCCTTGAAATGTTGTATTCCTAGATTTTGCCAACTCCCTAAAACTTCTCACCTTATTACCTTCAGTGTTGGTCATCTCCCATATGGTGTTAATTGTTTTCTTGTGGTTAGGAAAAATTTGGAGGAAATATGTGTTATGGTCTCCAAATTCAAGCCAAGTTGCTCGAATCTTCATGCACCAATCCAATTCTTTTTCCAGTAGTAACTTAGATCACAAATATTCCATATGCTTGAGGTTCTTTAAACCCTCCCCATTGTAAATTCCTTGGTCATTTTCTTGGACTAGGTCCTCCAAATATTTTTCAACATAAAAAATATTTGCATCTTTGTTACTAAACCTCTCTCCCACCCATGATACCACCTTTTCCTTTACAATTTTTAGTGATGAAGAGAATTTCTCATAGGTCGATGAATCAATATAAGGAGAGAAATTGTGTCAATTATCATTTACAATGGATTGAAATTCCTCCGTTGTAGACCAACTGGGGTTATATTTGAAAGGGGGCCCTAGCCTAGAATCACCTGAAACAAATTCTAAACATATGGGGAGGTGATCAAAGGATCTGGTAGAGCCCATCCAGAATTTGTAATTTTCCACCTTCTACAGGACAATATCTTGAACTAGGAAATGATCCAATCTTTTTGCAACTACATCACGAACAAATATACTATTAACCCAAGTAGGCCTCAATTTGATTATCTCAATATCCACACAATTAAAAGAATTGAATTGTTTTAACAAAAAAAAAAATACAAGCCTATCAACCCTCACATTGTCCACCCAAGCATTTATGTTGTTTATAGTCAGATTAAGATCACTATTGATAACCAAGTTATCAAAATTGATGCATTGATAGGAAGAAATCTTATTCCATAACCATTGTCTCATACATGCCATATACATTGAGGATGGATAGGAAGTAGCTCAAACTCTTGCTAAAAAAATCTCTAAATAAACCTAAAGTAATAGAGAAAGAATGAGTTAAAAATAAATTATTATTGTTAGGAAATATACTTCCATGCTAAACCTAATATAAGAGAGGAAGATGTATTTAAGCTAGAAAGTAAATGACAAAGTAATCACATAGTACAAAAATATTTTACCTTGGAAACCCAAACAAGAAAATGTTATGATGAAAATCACTCTATGGCATGGGGTAAACCACAACAGACAAAATGACAGCAAAAATCAACTCTAATCTCAAGTATTATATATAAATGAAATGGTAACAAGACAAGATAAATATCCTACCTCGTACGAACGTCTGATGAAGACCACCGTTGAGCACGAGACTCAAAGATTTATACTTTCAACTTGTCCTCAACAACCAAGATATGCAAGCATATGGTGATAATATATAAAGTTAGCACATACAATAAAATAATCCATTAACATTCATAACAAATACGCCCATGGAATAATAATTAAAATATTTGCAAGACATCAATTGGACGAGAAAATAGTATTTCTATTAAAATATGATTAACATAAGTGTATAAGTGATAAACTTTCATGTCGACATGCCTCAGAACCAAGAAATTAAGTCCCTTCCAACTGGGCCTCCACCACTTCAATTCTCCACTAAAGGCAACCTCATATAAGAGAGACAATGAGGTTCTCCATCAAAGAGGGAAGAGATTAGTGTAAGTTTTAAACCTGCGAAGTAAAGCAATGCATATAGATTCTTAAGCAATATAGAAATTAATCAATGGCTCATACATAGAGTACACAGAGATTTTATACCGGAAACCCTCAACCGGGAAAACCTTTCTTATTTTCATTATATCAAATTTCACCATTCGCCATACAATATATACAATGTTTTTAGGTATTCCGTAGATACCAAAACCCTAATCCCTTAATCCGGGATTAATTTACAAATCCGCTAAAAATAGCAAAATCCGCCCAAAAAAATCCGTAGTTGTCGTATCTGATGCACCCACACACACACACATGCAAAGAATATAACACATACCCAAAATTCTCCCATTTGTTGTTTTCTTTGCATCTAGGGGTCTAGGGGATTATATATTCAACAATCCAGGGCAACAATGCCCATTGTTACTCTACACCAGGAGAACTTTTCTGTGCTCACAGACTTTGTCAATGAATCTGCATCATTCTTCAAAGTGTCAACCTTTTCCAGCAACACCTTCTTTTCCTCAACCATGTCTCTCACAAAGTGATACTGAACATCAATATGCTTTGTCTTCGAATG
>ML788191.1:205773-215956 GCA_009831015.1 Picea engelmannii | reverse complement strand
AAACAATACCCATGAGAACTCTTCTAGCCACTAGTTACTAGAGTATTCCTTTTTTGAAATTAGTCTACTTGGCCTGAAAAAGGGTTAAACTTACACCAAATAGACGTCCTTTCAAAGCCATTTAACGAGTGTGAAAGAGACAATTTCGCTCGAAAGTATTTTCACTTTTTTATAGAGTCGTAAAAGAGCTTAACTGAGACTCAAGAATGTTGTTCTAAGCAACATATCATGGGGGAGGCCAGGGCTTCCGTGCAGGACTTTTGTCGAAAGTCAACAACTCATAGATAGCTGACACAAGCTTGGGAAAACCCAAAGCTTTCCAAGTCAAGGAGGATAAAATACTTGCATAGGTTACCTTATCTACAATATATCAAAGAATTCCCTTTATCTGAAAGGGTGTAGAAGAAGGAAGTCGAGGCTCTACAAGATCATTCCGATCAAAGGAAACCACCCTAGGACTTGGAGGGAGCATACTCGAAGAGAGTGGAATGCTCCCTTATTCAGAAGGTACAGGAATAGAAATTCTAAGGACATGGTCGAAAGACGCATCAGCCCCCAAAAGAAGAGTGGGATTGACCGAAGGTTGCACCGACAATGTCACATCCTTAGACTTGTCACTCTCCAAGAGAAGAGTGGGATCGACCGAAGATTGCATTGGCATGACCACTTCTTCAACCATTGGTTGAATAGGATGTAAGAAAACATGGTCTAGAGACACATCACCCCCCAAAACAAGAGTGGTGTTTGCCGAAGATTGGATTCGCATGACCGTTGGTTGAGTAGGATGCAATACAACATGGTCAAGAGACGCATCACCCGCCAAAATAAGAGTGGGATCAGCTGAATATTGCATTGGCACGACCATTGTATCAACCAAAGAAGGATTATAATATTGGGAAACCAAATACGACTCAGAACCCGAAGGGCTATTGAACAAGGAATGTGCTTCTTGTACCACAAAAATATTAGGGAAAAAACGAGTAAGGTGATATCCTTTGCAAAGCATACAAAGGAACTTGGGATTACATCCTATATGTCTAGGCTTATCGATCATATTAATGCCCCTAGCATGACTTGCAGTGGTCGGTTACTTTCTCCGAACATAACTTGCAGAAGCTAGTAGTAGATCTTCAACATGACTTGCAGAAGTTGTTGAAGAATCCCCAACATGACTAGTAGAGGTTGGGGATGTATGTATAGAATGAATACAGTGACTAGAGTTGCACCCCCAACATGACTTGCAGGCTGGTTGCTGACCTATATCCAAAATGAATAGCAGAGGTTGGTGATATAATGTGAGTTTGACTTACAGTGACTGGACTTGTGATTCCAGCATGACTTGCAACAGCTAGTTGCAACATTTAAAACCAAGGTTCTGGGAAAGACTGATTTTGAGAGATTGTGGGCCGAGAAGGGTTTTGGTATACACCATGGCCCTATCTGGTAGGATAATATCCTTCTCAAAACTGATTCATAAAGGGTTGTAAGGACATCATTACCGATGAATCCGCTTGTGAAGAGAAAGTGACATGACAAGGGTTACTCAGGTGAGGATATATGTTGCCCCCAGACGAAGGAACTTCGTGAAGGGGGTTTCCCATAGTATGAAATTGACTCCCTCCAGGTGGAAATCCTAATGTGTCGGAATCGGTGTGGAGGAGGAAGGTGTAAAGCATAGAACATAGGTAGTATCTTGTCCGCCCGGTTGATTACTCCATCTAGGAGCATTAAGACTAGGATTAGACCCAGGAGGAAAAGGAGGTTGGCTTCCAACCGTAGGAGTCGTTTGGAGAATATGAGCTCCACCAAATGAAAGTGGAATATGTTGAGGAGCCATGCCTATAGGTCTAATATTAGGATTTGAATTATTCATTGGAATGGAAGATGAAAGTTGCGATGTCATATTCAGCATACCAAAAGAGAAAGGGTTGGAGACCAAAGAAATGGATTGAGCATTGTATCTAGGCATACCAAAAAGACATCCAAAATGGTTTGTTACTATGGGTTGAGTAGAAACCATAGGTCAGATAGGAGCGATGATGGGAACCTCCGACACTACAACCATAGTGGTTCAAGGCGTCAAAGGAGTTCCATTAATGTCAATAGGTATGGGAGTCAAAGGACTCCAACTATCTTTCTGACTTGACTAAATACTCATACTTGTATAATCACAAGTCTGGTAGGTGGAGGTGTGTGTACCACATTTGATAACTCTATGCCTTTTAGAAGGAAAAGACTCAAGATGTAATGGTAACTTCAAAAAATGACGAGACTTGCGAGGAAGTTGGTCTAGCTCCACAATGACTCAAGACTTGAGATATAAAAACAAATCCTAAGGCCAACTAATAATCAAAGAGCACACCAAAATAAACAAAAAGGCCAAATGCACACAAATAAGATACAGTAGCTGAAAAGTCCCCCCCCTCACTTGAGTAGGTATGCCTCACCCAAGAGGGTCCTGAGACTCCCTTCAAAAGATCGGAGGTATCATAATCAGTTATAAGGGCCCTCATGGGATTAGCGACGCATTTGGTCAGATCCCCCTGGAGAGGTAATCCTCCATAAAGACTATGTGTTGTCAGACCCTTATTTGACTCAAGGTACTTGCAGAATAACCCCTGCAAGTAACCTATGTGGTTACCTATTTCAAGCAACTAAATCCACCATGATATAACCAATGTGCAAGAAAACACTCGTAAGTCAGGTCCACTGTATGGCCAGGGTAACAAAGCCCAAAATCTTGAAAGCACTGCTTCTCACAGAGGTAAAGGTACTAGCAATACCCCCAAATAAGAATAGATCCTCAGAAATATCTCTTACACTAAGAATGTATTAGAGGGCTATCTTTGCAACCAAATTTGCGTGACCTCGTGCTTAACTTTGGTGTGAGCGGAGCATCTCGACGTCACTAATTACTTAATGGATTTCATCACTCCCTGGTCAGACACATATGTTCGGTTTAATAACCTTGGAGAAGTTTACTCACAAAATCCTATTCCAAGGCCCTATATACTATATGCTTGTTTGTGTTCTCTAAAAAATGAAATCATTTCTAATCAATTTTGATTAATCAACGTTACTTTTAATGGCTTTGTTTACTCAAGAGATGTGGTCGTGAAACTGATGATGTTATGACTCAACATATCAAAGAAATGAATATGAACATAAAGCTAAGTCCTAATCTTCAATTCTCAAAATCTGATAAGCTTTTTAAAATGCAACTTTCAATTCAACTCTACAATTTCAATAAGATGCAATCTTTCCATATATATCAAGATCAATACTAAAAACCCAAAAGAGAAAATGCCAAAATGCAAAATGTATATTTTTGTATTTTCATTATAAAGAAATGAAAATGAAAGGATTGAATAACAACTTGATATATAGACCCTACTGCAAGCAAAAATAGACAAGCCAAGAAGGATCCCAAGAAGCAAACACTCAAACCAAGATGCAAGGACAACCAATGAAAAAGATGATGAGAAAGAAAAACCCACCTGAAAATTAAACCATAAAAAGGTTTCCTATCACTCTGCAGGCACTCAACAGTTAGGATAGAGACCCAAGAAGACTCACCAACCATCAAAACTCACCCAACAAACACCAAACTCAACAAGTAAGCAAAAAAGGTTGATGTACGCAATTGTTTAAGTAAAAATCATGTATGCATGCACCCTATAGAAGACACCTTGCGTATGTACGCGTCTGTCAAGGGAAAAACCATGTATATTTATTAAAACACTGCCAGGGCAAGGAAAAGGCCAAGAAAATTAGATACAAAGTAAAAATAGGTTGTCAAGCAATCATGTGACAAGGAAACTCAAACTAATAGAGAGCAATCGAAGGAGAAAAACACTCCAAACCCCAAAATAGAAGATTCCAATCTCGAGTATGGTCACCAATTCTGTTACAAGGAAAATCACTTTATGGCATGGGGTAAACCACAACAGAGGAAATGCTTGCAGAAATCAACTCTAATCTCAAGTATGCTATATAAATGAAAATGCTAACAAGACAAGATAAAGAGACTACCTCATCTAGATGTTCGATGAAGACCATCGTTGAGCACGAGACTCAATGCTTTATACCTGCAACTTGCCCTCAACAACCAAGATACGCAAGCATATGGTGATAATATATAAATTTATCACATACAATAGTATAATCCAATAACATTCATAACAAGTACGCCCATAAAATAATAATTCAAATATTTGCAAGACATCAATTGGACGAGAAAATAATATTTCTATTAAAAAATGTTCAACAAAAGTGTATAAGTGACAAAATTTCATGTCAACACATCTTAGAACCTAGAAACTAAGTCCCTTCCAGCTGGGCTTCCACCACTTCAATCCTCCACCAAAGGCAAACTCATATAAGAGAGACAATGAGGTTCTCCATCAAAGAGGGAATAGCTTCGGGGTTGAACAATGTGTTCAAACTTTAAAGGACAAAGGGATGCAAACTAAATGTGAAGTGAAAATTTTTGCAGAGTATCTTTTCTCTCAAAAGTTGAATTCTCTCCTCTACCATGGTTTGGATATGGCCCAATTTATAGCGTTCAAATGGAACTGAAGGGCAGAGTTGGAACATTTCCAATATATGGAAGGTCAAGGATCATGTATCTCGTGACATGACATGGAAACTTGACATAATTTTTAATTTTGAGCACCAAACTCGATGTACGTGGGCTATAGTGGTGCAACCTACGTATACACATGCTATCTAACTTGTAGGGCGCGTATATGTGGAAAAATATGATTTTTTTTTGCTCTGGGAAGTGCAAAAGGGGACTTCAAGTCTGCATAGGGAAATAGAAAGGTCCTCTGAGCAAGTTGCATGGGGTGAGGCAAAACTTGTTATAATAGAGAACCAACATTCTTTGAGTGTTTTTCTCTCTTGTTGTCTTATTCATTCAAAATAAAGGGTTACATGACTAACCTTTGTCTACACCTAAGACACAATCAACATCATACCCTCTTGCTTCCACAAGAACAACCCTGCAGCTAATTAGGATTACATCTACATGACCAACAACCTCTAATAGATTGATCTAAAGATTAGCTTCTACAATATTACATCATGCCTTATTTATACGCTTTATAGTAGTAAAAACTCTAAATAAAGACGTCCAAAAATGGTTACAGATCAACACAGATCATTGGCCACAAATCCCGTGAACCTTAGGATTTTGTTACAGTCGATTACTATTCGAATCACTAGTCAACCTCCATTTGGTCTTCAATCAGTTTCCACACGACCTCCTAACGACCTCTTGTCAGTTGACCTCTCAACTTGCTTTCGATCACTTCAACTTTGACTTTCCTGGTCGAATCATTCCCCTAGTCGATCCACCTCGACTAGACTTTCACTGCAAAGAATACAAAAACCTAAAATTCTCCCACTTGTTATCTTCTTTGCTAAACCATGAGTTTCCTGAACTTTTGTTCACATATGTATGGTAGAAATTCCCATTGCCTCTCTGCACCAAAACTTCACAACATTCACATACTTGGTCAAAGAGTCTGCTCTGTTTTCAAATGTGTCTACTTCCTTCATCAACACCTTGTTTCTTTCCACCACGTCTCTTATGAAATTGTATTATACATCAATATGCTTAGTTTTGGAATGATAAGTTGGGTTCTTTGCCAAGAATATTGCACTTTGACTGTTGCAGTTTATCTTTATAGCTCTCTGCTCAAACCCGATCCTTGAAAACAGCTATTACAACCACACTGGTTATTTTCTTCCATGAGTGGCTACCATGTTTCAACTTTTGTTGTTGACAAGGCTACAATCGTCTACCGCTTACTCATCCAGTTGATTGCTCCAAAAAACATCTTGAAAACATATTGACTAGTCTACCTTCGTCGATCTACATCTCCAACCCAGTAGACATCGACAAATCTATGTACATCTACTTCACTGTCAACTCCAAGTTTCCTTTGGTAGCATATAACATAATATTTTGTTCCAAACAAATACCTAAATACTCTCTTGACAACTATCCAGTGCTCTTTTCCAGGCGTCGACACATATATATATTGAGTGTAGACCATCACATACATTATATTACCAACAACACTTTCATAGGGAACATGTGCCATGTCCTCTATTTCTTCCAGTGTCTTTAGACACTATTCAATCGTCAACCTTTCTCCCATAGGGATTGACATCTTTATAGGTTTGCAATCTTGCATATTGAAACACTTCAAAATTGTTTCAATATACTTTTATGGATTCAACCAGATCCTTCTAATTACTTGATCTCTCTTAATCTCCATTCCCATAATGAAGTTCGTTGCATAGAGATCCTTCATTTCAAACTTGAAGGATAGATTATTCTTCACCTCCTTTATTGCATCCATGTTGTTTTTTATCAACAATATGTCATCGATAGACAATGCTACATAAATGAAATGCCCACCTTCTTCCTTGGAAATATGCAGTGATCAACTTTTCTTCTCACAAATCCAAAACTAAGGATGTATGTGTCGAACATTTGATACCACATCCTTGGTGATTGATTTAGACCATAAAGGGATCTTTTCAACTTGCACACTAGCTCTTTCTTTTCCTTTACTACAAATTCTTCAGGTTGTTTCATGTAGATTTTTTCTTCCAGGTCCCCATGTAGGAACATTGTCTTCACATCCATTTGCTCTATTTCAAGATCAAATGATGTAGCCAAACACATTAGTACTCTAATGGAAGTTAATTTTGCAACAGGGGAAAAAATCTCACTGAAGTTGACTCCTTCAACTTGGGAATATCCTTTTGCTACCAGTCGAGCTTTGAATTTCTTGACTTGACCCGTTGCGTTCATATTTTTTTTGAATACCCACTTGCTACTGACAAGATTTCTTTCACTAGGTAATTCGATCAAATCCTATGTCTCATTCTTGTGAAAGGATTCCATCTCTTCGACCATGGTGTCCTTCCAAAGTCTACCCTCTGTCCAGTCGATTGCCTCCTTGACTAACTTGGGGTCCTCATTGGGTGGGACAATATCTTTCAACTGGTTTTCTTACTCGTTCTGACCTCCTTACAACTAGGGTCAATTTTCCACCTCTTCATCTGATTTAATCGACTCAGTTAAATCATCTTCTTCATTCCTCAGTTCAAACCTCACCTTCTTTGGATTTTTCTCTGTTTGAACCACTTCAGACTTGAAATTCCCTACGAATTATTTGAAGACCACATATCAACTGTACATTGTTCTCCTTTATGCATGATCCCATAGTTTCTATCCTTTCATTCCTTCTTTGTATCCAATGAAAATACACTTGAGTGCCTTCTTGTACAACTTTCTCCTCTTTTCCCAGGGAACATGCACAAATGCATCACAACCAACTACTTTGAGATGTGAAAGTGAAGGATTCTTACCAAAACATACCTCGTGTGGAGTCGAGTCGACTAACATCGATGAATGAGACATATTAACCAAATATATTGTAGTGTCGACTGCCTCTGCCTAGAATTCTTGTGCGAACCCAACACCACTGAGCATGCTCCTTGCCTTATCCATCAATTTTATGTTCGTTCTTTCGACACCTACATTTTGTTGTGGGGTATATGGTGTGGTATTTTAGCGTCCTATGCCACACTTGTTGCAAAACTACTTAATATCCTTTCCACAGAATTCACCATCATTATCAGTTCTCAACACCTTGATCTTCATATATGTCTGGTTTTCCATAAGAGATTTAAACTCCTTGAATTTCTCAAAAACCTCTGATTTCTTCCTCAAGAAATATATCCATGTCTTTCTGGAGAAGTCATCTATGAAGAAGACATAATACAAGGATCCACCAAGTGAAGGCATTGTTACATGGAAAAAAACATCACTATGAACCAATTCTATAATCCCCTTTGCCCTTGTTGCTCTAGATGGGAACCTAACCTGATTTTGTTTTCCATATATGCAATGTTCACAAAAATCAACCTCTAAATTACATTAAGGAAAACCTTCAGCCATACCTTTATTGTGCATAGTTTGAAGTCCTTTTTCTCCAATGTGTCCCATAATTTAACTACTACATATGGTGTTGAAGTTCAATGGGGTGTTTCGATGTTACATACAAAATCCATCTTACCGTCAAACGTTCTCACTAATTCTCAAAATTTCATTATATTTTTTTCTTGGTCCCTTAATGTTCATGGGACCTACGACGTAGTTCAATATTCATCAGAGGTTTGACTCATATTCGACGATTTTCAAGACCACTAATTTTGCAACGCTGACATTTCCATCATGACCCACTATTTCCTTGTGGGCTGCCACGGTGGCACCTACGTGGAACTACGATGTCAACAAAGTTTTGTCTCATGGGTGCATTTAACACCTAATTGGGCCTTAATTATGCTAGCTAGGGGGCTAAAAATGTTCATCACGGGCTTATTATTCCCACGTTGTCTCGATCAATACATTAATTATGCCTGCTATTGGGGATACAAATTTTTGGTGCGAGATTATTATGTCGGCTCTATCTTGATGTAATGATCCCAAGCCAAATTCTTTCTTGGAATCACTAACTACTACTAATTTATACAAGATTCATCAACACATGGAGATCACAATATATTCAATATGTAGAAGCACAAGCAAATATTTGACCTTTTTATTATGAGCAATGTAAGATCAATATAATAGATGGCCAATCTGGCATAAACCTCAGATGGTCGTACAAGCAATAGGTATGAGCTGCCACAAAATGCTCCCGACAATCAAAATAAGCCTCCAAAGCCTGGATATACAATGAAGACTGAATCAAGCAGATCTAAGGCGTACTAATGCTCAACCTCCAAGCTGGAAAGTGCCACGTCCTGCTAGAATGATGAAGCCCTCAATAATTCTACCCTGCTACGAAAAGTGTCCAATCATCCCGAGAAATATGCCAAATGATAGATCGGGCAATTGTAAGGACAACCCAGATGTCCAAATTCCCAAATCCACTCTCAAACCCCGTAGATCTGAATTCCTCCCTGAATGGTGCGCCCCACTGGATGACTGAAACCCTAGATGGTTTGGCCTTGATGAAGGAGGCCTCCAAATGCTCTAAAAATCTCCAAGAATATAGATCGAGCTATGAGAATCCCGTGGGAGAAGTTTCGGACTCAGATCTCAAGCAGATCTCCCTAGATCTAAGTTTTACTGAATCACAGGATGTCCCCTATGGCTCCAAGACGTCCCAATTTGTAGACAAATGTAGAATGATGATAACCCTCCAGAAAATCCCGCAAACTGATGGTCCTTCCCCTACAAACAAAACCCAACTGTCGGAATGGCCCCAGGCCCTCAGGATAAGCTAGATCAAACCTCCCTCTAGATGATGGTGCGCCCTTACTGGAAACACAAGAACAGTACGACCTGCTACCTTTTGAAGTGCTAGATGGAGATGGGATGAGACTAGAATGGTGTGGAGGAGTCTTTCATCCCCGAGACCAAGCTGCAGAACAAGGTGAGTGGATATTTCACCACTGAGTTGCTCACAAGGGTTTGTACAACAAAACCCCCAAACTGAATGCTTAAGAGCAATAGCAAATGCTAATCCAAAACTAGAATGAGTAATAGGTGCACCCCAACCTCTTACTTATAATTTTCCTTCTAATTCTCTGTTGAGTTAGGTTAAATCCCAGGGTTAATCTTCTATTCTTCTGTTGAGTTATCTTTTACTCCTTTATCCTTTTCCTTTCTTAAGTCAACTTAAAAATATAACTTTTAACTTCTTGACTTCCCCCCCCCTCAGTGTGAGACTATGACCTTGTGGGGGTGGCCAGGCCACTGAGTCTCCTCATCACCTCTCTAAGAGGTGGGGGACATTACCATCTCCCCTGCTTGAAATTGCTTGTCCTCAAGCAATTCCAAACCTGATTCTCTAACCATGTGCTTCTGCTCCCAATTGGCATCCTCAATGGGTAAATCCTTCCACCTGATCAGATACTCCTTGATGCTTCAGTTTTGGAGCCTCTTCTCTCTGACTTCTAACACCTCCTCTAGAATCAAAACAAGCTGTCCCTTCTCATCCTTGGGAGGTAATGCCTCAATAGGCCTGACGTGTTGACCGAGGGATTTCTTAAGGCACGAGACATGGAAGACGTTGTGAATTTTGCTACCCTGTGGAAGCTCCAGCTCATAAGCTACTGCCCCTATCCTCTTGTTGACTCTGTAAGGTCCAAA
>ML788191.1:188577-202516 GCA_009831015.1 Picea engelmannii | reverse complement strand
TTCCTATAGGCTGGTAGGATTGAAGGCCTTAACCCAACCCTTCAAGGGTTCCATCAATCCTTCTGTAAAGAGCATCATGAGCCTGGTTGGGGACATATCTTGCACCATCACTGCCAACCTCTAGAACTCATCAATGTATGCCTCAGCCGTACTTGTTTTCTTGAGTTGGGTGAGCTCCCGGAAATGTAACTCAGGATCTCCTAGATCAAATCTATCAATGAGCCTCTGAGTGAATTCTGCATAGGATACAATATGGTTGTGGCCGAGTGTGGTGAGCCCATGGTACCACCAGTCGTGGGCCTTGCCATACAAGTACATAGTGGCAAACTTGATGGCCTCCATATCTCTCATGGGGTTAAGCTGCAGGTAAGTATCCAACTTCTGCACCCATGCTTGTGCTGTCATCTTAGCCGTACCATCAAAGTATGGAATCTCTATCTTCCCTTCCCTTCGCTCAAACTCAAAGCTGCCCCTGTGGTTTATCCTAGGCTGGTTTCTGAACCTGAGTTGACAATACTGGTCTAGGGACATCTGTCTTTGAACTTTCATATCCAAGCTGTAGTATTCCCTGGTACTCCTGGCTAATTGTTCCACAAAATCTTCAACCTGTTCATGCTTCCCTTGCTCATATGTGAATGTGGGCATGTATGGTCTGGGGTTAGCTCTGTTACCTGAGTGTTGGCCTAGCGGTTCATTTGTGAACACTGGCATGTATGGCCTATGATTGGTCTTGCTACCCATCTGCCCATGGAACGTGCCACCTCCAAGACTTCCTTCGGATCCCGGTGCTTTCTCCGAGTTATATATGACTTCCTCATGGGTTCCACCAGACCCTTCAGCTTCCTTATTCCCATACGTATCAGGATCTTTGCCTCGATGGGTTACTTGCATCAGAAGGTCAGTTATCCTAGTTTGGTTATCGTTCATTTTCTATAGATTCTCATCAACTTTCTTCAAGGTTTTGGAGATTTCGGCCTGTCCCCTTCTGTTGGTTTCCTGATACTCATCCAACTGCCGGACCAATGTGCTTTCTGTGCAGTTCATGTTTTGCTGGAACTTACCAAATTCGGCTACTAAGAGAGCCAAGCCCTGAGGCTCATGGTCGTCTCCTGACCCTTCCATTTCTGCCTCTGTTTCACTGCTGTTTTTCTTCCTCCGACCCATAACAATTCCCCTATACGTCTGCATGCACCGATCTCTCCACAGGTTTGGAGGATCGAGGCTCTGATACCACTGTAATGATCCGAAGCCAAATTCTTTCTTGGAATCACTAACTACTACTAATTTATACAAGATTCATCAACACATGGAGACACAATATATTCAAGATGTAGAAGCACAAGCAAAGATCTGACCTTTTTATTATGAGCAATGTAAGATCAATACAATAGATGGCTGATCTGGCATAAAACTCAGATGGTCGTACAAGCAATAGATATGAGCTGGCACAAAATGCTCCCGACAATACAAAATAAGCCTCCAAAGGCTGGATATACAATGAAGACTGAATCAAGCAGATCTGAGGCGTACTAATGCTCAACCTCCAAGCTGGAAAGTGCCACGTCCTGCTAGAATGCTGAAGCCCTCAATAATTCTTCCCTGCTACCAAAGGTGTCCAATCATCCCGAGAAATATGCCAAATGATAGATCGAGCAATTGTAAGGACAAACCAGATGTCCAAATTCCCAAATCCACTCTCAAACCCGGTAGATCTGAATTCCTCCCTGAATGGTGCGCCCCACTAGATGACTAAAACCCTAGCTGGTTTGTCCCTGATGAAGGAGGCCTCCAAATGCTCTGAAACTCTCCAAGAATATAGATCGGGCTATGAGAATCCCGTGGGATAAGTTTCGGACTCAGATCTCAAGCAAATATCCCTAGATTTGAGTTTTACTGAATCACAGGACGTCCCCTATGGCTCCAAGATGTCCCAATCTGCAGACAAATGTAGAATGATGATAACCCTCCAGAAAATCCCTCAAACTGATGGTCCTGCTGCTACAAACAAAACCCAATTTTCGGAATGGCCCCAGGCCCTCAGGATAAGCTGGATCAAACCTCCCTCTAGATGATGGTGCGCCCTTGCTGGAAACACAAGAACAGTATGACCTGCTACCTTCTGAAGCGCTAGATGGAGATGGGCTGAGACTAGAATGGTGTGGAGGAGTCTTTCATCCCCGAGACCAAGCTGCGAAACAAGGTGAGTGGATATTTCACCACTGAGTTGCTCACAAGGGTTTGTACAACAAAACCCCCAAACTGAATGCTCAAGAGCAGTAGCAAATGCTAATCCAAAACCAGAATGAGTAATAGGTGCACCCCAACCTCTTACTTATACTTTTCCTTCTAATTCTCTGTTGAGTTAGGTTAACTCCCAGGGTTAATCTTCTATTCTTCTGTTGAGTTATATTTTACTCCTTTATCCTTTTCCTTTCTCAAGTCAACTTAAAAATATAACTTTTAACTTCTTGACTTTTCCCCCCCTCAGTGTGAGACTATGACCTAGTGGGGGTGCCCAGGCCACTGAGTCTCCTCATCACCTCTTTAAGAGGTGGGGGACATTACACTTGAGATGCTAATTAAACATGAATGGACAAGAGATATGATTGGAAAGTATAAGGATTAATGGATGAACATAATACAAATTATAAGTTTATATGGTGTGGGAAGGTTGGAAAGTACTTGACCCAGATAAACTGTGCCGCTAGATAGGTTATGAGTGCATTTCAAGTTATATGTTAGTTAATGTTACCAGTGAATTCATATGATGGCTAGTCTTGACCGGTACTGCCATGTCCTAGAGTTACCCCTTTGTATAACAAAGGGATAATAATCCATGGAATTATAAGTATCCCATTGATTGGTTAAGTCTGTATAATCCAAGTGCCCTAGTGGTTTTTTAGGACACTAAATCCATTTATGCATTAAAAAATGCAAGTTAAACAACACAAACTTGTGATTTTTCCTATATTTAGATCACCAGATTTAGGTGAAAAATGCCAACTAAATGTAGAACATTTAGATTACACCACCATGGGGGAAACTTGGGAAGGATTTAGTTGGTCGGATCAAAGATGATAGTACTGCACTTGTATGCAGATGATTCCACCAATCAAGAAGAAGTACACCGCATCAATGTCGAAAGTTGAGGAGGCCCCAAACGGAGAAAGGGGGAGTCTCCAACAACAGTGGGAGGACCAAAGGGAATAGAGCACATCTTGAGGGGAGGAATTGATGTTGCCAACAATTTCAAGGGAATGCGATAGTACAAGGAGATGAGAGACAAGGTAGTCCACCATAAACAATATGTCTTGGTTGGTCGAGCCAAATGGGCGTTGAAGGTGTTTGACCCGGGTATAGGATACCACGACATTTTCTTAGCAACAAGACTATAACAATTGGTAAACATATACCTTGTTTGTATTAATCTTGTCCATCCCCACCATAATTTTCTACCTCAAGCTCATCCCCAATACTTCCCCTGCTTTCTTCCCACCTAGTGGTGCACCCTCCATATCCATACTGCATTCCTTATCTTCCATTAGACTCTTCAATGCACTACGAATTTTGGAATCCATTTGCATTGTATGTTGCTTTAGTACCACCCCACAATGTGAAGCTGGTGACTGGATAAAACACGCTTCTAAGTATTGATTGCAGCAAACAACTGGTTACAACAAGGTGACGTGTGCCTCAAGTAGTAATCATTGCTTCAAAGCTATAACAACTGGCTTGAGGACATGTGAATTCATGTAAAGTTAGTTATGATCCACTTATGTAAGCAACCTAGGGGTCACGGTGGTCCCCATGGGGAACATGATATATATGGAACTGTAAGTAGAGAGATAACAAAGGAGAGGCTTGTTAGAGATTCCTCAAGAGGAACCTTTAGAGAGGACAAATTCATAGAACATGTATTACAATTTGTCCAGTTTTGTAATGGAGTTTGTATCTGTGATGTCTGTCATGTAAATATCCTTCTACATTTATGAGGAATTAATGGAAGATCTATAATGTTTTTGACTCATACTTGTCTTATATGTGATGCTCATTGTGATATTTAGTGATTATCTGCAATCTTTAATTCATCTTTTCAATAATGTTTGAATCTACCTACAAGAAATTATATTTCAGTTTTTTTTTACGAGACAAAAGTCATTGTATTGATATTTCTAGTGGAAATGAAATACACATTGACGAGATCCCTTCTACTTTTAACACTATATTCCATTGCCTTTATAAACTGCCTCTATCAGACAAGACTATAGCCTATCTTTATGACTTTGACTCTTATAATCATCCTTATATAGGCCATTCTTTAAATAAATAGTTCCACAACTTCATATTGATTCCAAGACAAAACCATGAGACAAACTCTCTCTAACTTTACATAAAAAAAATTAAAACAAGACCAAAAATCCATTCATCAAAAAAGATGTAAGAGTATCAAATTTGTAGGAGTATGGTCCTTAATCTCATGAACAAGCAAAATAAATTCCTCCAAATTGAGTGCTTCCTTCGTGATAATTGATCAACTTTGTGGTTGAATTCTTGGTATACATGAACAAAGGACACCTCTTAAACAACTATTTTCTTTTCCATAATCCTATTGAAAATAGGCCCCAACTCCAAGTTAGAAATGTTAATTTTACCATTTTCCCAGTCCATCAGAAGTTTGGAGTCACTAAATACCTATAGCCTATTAACTTGCCTATCCACTACAACCTTAATTAGGATCCATAGGGCATAGAATTCTACTCTATTGTTTGTGTCCAAACCTGCACAATGTTGTATTATACCTTAGATTTGAGCTGTAAAAGTTTTTGGGGATGTGGTTTATCATATTAGACATGTTCATGTTGTTTATTTTGCAATTGCAGTAAAAAAGGTGGTTGTGCAAAAGAGAGAAAGTTTGCCTTGTAATTTGCAAGGTATAAACTGTACTAAGTGATAAATAAAAATGCATGCCCAAGCTTCCTTGTATCTCCAAAATTTGTTTTATAAGTTTTAAGATGGAGCACAGTAATGGTAAATTTACCTATGCATATAAAGTTCAAATGAAGAACATGAGAGGTTTCTTTCATGCACCTATAATTAGGATTCATGTAAATTTGAATTCAAAACCGCCTCAGCCTCAAATGCACGCCCTAGTCTCAATTTTGACCCAAATTTAGTGGTTCAACTTGCATATAATGTAGTTTGTGATTTTACACATGTCTATAACATTATATTAGAAATTTAAAAAATAAACCTACCTGATGTGCATAAAGGTTAAAAATTACCTTCTAAAACCAAAGGGCCAAATTCTTAATGTTGGCTATATGAAACTGCAAGGTCTAAATTTTACCCTCAAAAAATGATGATTTATGTGCACAAATATTCACGACATTTTGATGAATCAGAGGATGGTGATTTATGAGAGAAACCAAGGTCAATTTTGCATTAAGAGTCATAAAATAGTATTCTATGGAAAAATAGGCAAGAGATGCTTAGTAAAAACCTTGGAATTCACATGTTTGTAAAATGTAACCCAAGGTTGTATCTTACCTTAGATTTGAGTTGTGCAAGTTGTTGGGGGCGTGGTTTATCATAGTTGACATGTTCATGCTGTTATTTTTGCAATTGAAAATTTAAAGAGGGTGGTTGTGCAAAAGAGGCAAAGTTTGCCTTGTAATTTGCAAGATATAAACTGTACTAAGTGACTAAATGAAAATGCATGCCCAAGATTCCCTGTAGCTCCAAAATTTGTTTTATAAGTTTTAAGATAAAGTTACATAAACTATAAATTTACCTATTCATCTAAATTTCAATTGAAGAACACGATAGGTTGATTTCATGCACCTAGAATTGGGATTTTATGTAAATTTGAATGCAAAACTGCCTCAGCCTCAAATGCATGCCCTAGTCTCAATTTTGAGCCACATTTAGTGGTTCAACTTGCATAGGCTATATTTTATGATTTTACACATGTCTATAAACTTATATTGACATTTTCAAACATAAACCTACATGGTGTGCATAAAGGATAAGAATTGCATTGTAAAACCAAATGGACAAATTGTTAAAGTTGGCTATATTAAACTGTACACCCAAAGTTGGATATGGCCCCATAATTTAGGACTTAAGTTGTAAATTGATGATTACAATATGTATAACATGTTTGTACAATTAATAGTGCATTTACACTTCAAAAATGATGATTTCTATGCACAAAGATTCATGGAATTTTGATGAATTAGAGGATGGTGAGTTAGGAGAGAAACCAAAGCCAGTTTTGTATTAAGAATCATAAAAGAGTCCTCTGTGCAAAAATAGGCAAGAGATGCCTAGTAAAACCATTGAAATGCACAAAGTGTCTGTAAAAAGTAACCCAATGTTGTATTATACCTTAGATTTGAGTTGTGCAAGTTGTTGGGGATGTGGTTTATCACAGTAGACTTGTTCATGTTGTTTATTTTGCAATTTCAAGTTTAAAAAGGGTGGTTGTGCAAAAGAGGTAAAGTTTGCCTTGTAATTTGCAAGGTATAAACTGTACTATGTGACTAAATGAAAATGTATGCCCAAGTTTCCCTATAGCTCCAAAACTTGTTTTATAAGTTTTAAGATGGAGTTACATAAATGGTAAATTTACCTATGCATATAAATTTCATTTGAAGAACATGAGAGGTTGCTTTCATGCACCTAGAATTGGGAATTCATGTAAATTTGAATGCAAAACTACCTCAACCTCAAATGCACACTCTGGTCTCAATTTTGAGCCAAATTTTGTGGTTCAACTTGCATAAGCTCTAGTTTGTGATTTTAAACATATCTATAAACTTATATTGGCATTTTCAAACATATACTTACCTGGTGTGCATAATAGCTAAGAATTGCATTGTAAAACCAAAGGGCCAAATTGTTAAAGTTGGCTATGTTAAACTACATGCCCAAAGTTGGATATGGCTCCATAATTTAGGATTTAAGTTGTAAATTGATGATTACAATATGTATAACATGTTTGTACAATTAGTAATGCATTGCCACTCCAAAAAGGATGATTTTTATGCACAAAAATTCACGACATTTTGATGAATAAGAGGATGGTGGGTTATGAGAGAAACAAAGGTCAGTTTTGCATTAAGAGTCATAAAAGACTCTTCTGTGAAAAAATAGGTAAGAGATGCCTAGCAAAGCCATTGAAATGCACAAACTGCTTGTAAAAAGTAACCCAATGTTGTATTATACCATAGATTTGAGTTGTGCAAGTTGTTGGGGATGTGGTTTATCATAGTAGACCAGTTCATGTTGTTTATTTTGCAATTTTAAGTTTAAATAGGGTGGCTTTGCAAAAGAGGCAAAGTTTGCCTTGTAATTTGCAAAGTATGAATTGTACTACGTGACTAAATGAAAATGCATGCCCAAACTTCCCCGTAGCTCCAAAATTTGTTTTGTAAGTTTTAAAATGGAGTTACATAAATGGTAAATTTACCTACGCATCTAAAGTTCAATTGAAGAACATGAGAGGCTACTTTCATGCACCTAGAATTGGGAATTCATGTAAATTTGAATGCAAAACTGCCTCAACCTCAAATGCATGCATCGGTCTCAATTTTGAGCCAAATTTTGTGGTTCAACTTGCATAAGATCTAGTTTGTGATTTTAAACATGTCTATAAACTTATATTGGCATTTTCAAACATAAACCTACTTGGTGTGCATAACAACTAAGAATTGCATTATAAACCCAAATGACCAAATTGTTAAAGTTGGCTATATTAAACTGCACACCCAAAGTTGGATATGGCTCCATAAATTAGGATTTAAGTTGTAAATTGATGATTACAATATGTATAATAACATGTTTGTACAATTAACAATGCATTTTCATTCCAAAAAGTATGATTTCTATGCACAAAGATTCATGAAATTTCGATGAATCAATGGATGGTGGGTTAGGAGATAAACCAAAACCAATTTTGCATTAAGAGTCATAAAAGAATCTTATGTGAAAAAATAAGCAAGAGATACATAGTAAAACCATTGAAATGCACATTCTATTCGTAAAAAGTAACCCACCGTTGTATTATATATTAGATTTGAGTTGTGCAAGTTGTTGGGGATGTGGTTTATCATAGTAGACTGGTTCATGTTGTTTATTTTGCAATTTCAAGTTTAAAAGTGGTGGCTGTGCAAAAGAGACAAAGTTTGCCTTGTAATTTGCAAGGTATAAATTGTACTATGTGACTAAATGAAAATGCACGCCCAAGCTTCCCTTAGATCCAAAATTTGTTTTATAAGTTTTTAGATGGAGTTACATAAATGGTAAATTTACCTATGCATCTAAAGTTTAATTGAAGAACAAGAGAGTTTTCTTTCATGCACCTAGAATTGAGATTTCATGTAAAATTGAATGCAAAACTGCCCTAGCCTCAAATGCACGCCCTAGTCTCAATTTTGAGCCAAATTTTATGGTTCAACTTACATAATCCGTAATATGTGATTTTACACTTGACTATAAACTTATATTGACATTTTTAGACATAAACCTACCCGGTGTGCATAAAGGCTAAGAATTGCATTGTAAAACCAAAGGGCCAAATTGTTAAAGTTGACTATATTAAATTGCATGCCCAAAGTTGGATATGACTCCATAATTTATGATTTAAGTTGTAAATTGATGATTACAATATGTATAATAACATGTTTGTACAACTAGTAGTGCATTTACACTCCAAAAAGTATTATTTCTATGCACAAAGATTCATGACATTTTGATGAATTAGAGGATGGTAGATTAGGAGAGAAACCAAGGCCAATTTTGCATTAAGAGTCATAAAAGACTCTTCTATGCAAAAATAGGCAAGAGATGCATAGTAAAACCATTGAAATGCACAAGCTGTTTGTAAAAAGTAACCCAATATTGTATTATACCTTAGATTTGAGTTGTGCAAGTTGTTGGGGATGTGGTTTATCATAGTAGACCTGCTCATGTTTTTTTTTTTTGCAATTTCAAGTTTAAAAATGGTGGTTGTGCAAAAGAGACAAAGTTTGCCTTGTAATTGGCAAGGTATAAACTTTACTATGTGACTAAATGAAAATGCACGCCCAAGCTTCCCTGTAGCTCCAAAATTTGTTTTATAAGTCTTAAGATGGAGTTACATAAATGGTAAATTTACCTATGCATCTAAAGTTCAATTGAAGAACACGAGAGGTTGCTTTCATGCACCTAGATTTGGGATTTCATGTAAATTTGAATTCAAACTGCCTTAGTCTCAAATGCACTCCCTAGTGTCAATTTTGAGCCAAATTTTGTGGTTAAACTTGCATAAGCCATAGTTTGTTATTTTAAACATGTCTATAAACTTATATTGACATTTTCAGACATAAACCTACTTGGTGTGCATAAAGGCTAAGAATTGCATTGTAAAACCAAAGGGCCAAATTTTTAAAGTTGGCTATATTAAATTGCACACCCAAAGTTGGATATGGCTCCATAATTTAGGATTTGAGTTGCAAATTGATCATTCCAATATTTATAACATGTTTGTACAATTAGTAGTGCATTTACACTCCAAACATAATGTTTTCTATGCACAAAGATTCACGACATTTTGATGAATCAGAGGATGGTGGGTTATGAGGGAAACCAATGTCAATTTTTCATGTTCAGTCATAAAAGACTCTTTTGTGAAAAAAGACTTTGTAGTTTGCAAGGTCAAACCTGTGCTAAGTGACAAGATTAAAATGCACGCCCAAGCTTCACTGTAGCTCAAAATTTGTTTTAAAGGTTGTAATATGGAGCTAGATACATTGTAAATTTACATATGTCATTTAAAGTGCAATTGAAGAACATGAGAGGTTGCTTTGATGTAGCTATATTTGGGATATCATGTAAATGTGAATGCAAAATTGCCTCAGAGTAAAATGCATGCCCTAGTGCCAATTTTGACCCACTTTATTTTGCATCCAACAAGGCTCTAATACCACCTTTATTCACTATTAATAATAGAAGGTAGATTGAAAACAAGTAGGGTATTCATACTTAGAGATCAAAACAATGTTTCTTGTTTCAAAACAGATAAGTCATAACTTATCAAACTATTTGATGATCAAAGAATATATGTAAACATAATATATATCATTTCTCTTAGGTTATAACCAATTGAATTCTTGTTACTAACTTTAAAATTTGGCAATAACACCATTCCATTAGTGTCACATGTGCATCTTTGACAATAATTAACAATAACTTACAACTAGAAGAAATGGAAATGGAAAATTTCTTTAGAAATACATGTGGGAACAAAATTCTACACACTAATATACAATATGGTATACTACCTAGATGTTGAAATAAGTAAAACAAATAATACAAGTAAAGTATTAAAAACATTTTCTTTTCCTACATAAATTTACATGACTTCAATTGAAAATTCATGGTTTTCCCAAGTGTAGTTGCTATTAACTATTCATCTATATGTAGTGAATATTCCCAAAACATTTGGGATGCATAATCATTGATTTGGAATTTTTTTAAGGAAACATATTATATGTTCATGGATAATGTTTATATTTAAGTGAAAAATATAAGTGTATGCATAACTATAATAATAAATTATGCTACAAGTTTTTTTTTTCAATGGAAATATGAAAGTTTGTAGCCTAAATTTATTCAAAACAAATAGAAATTTAGCCAAATTGGTGAAATTCCGCTTAAAAAAATAATTGGATCAAAGCAATCAATGTAGCATTGACAGCTGGAAGAATTCTCCGAGAACATTTTGGATTCCTCAACAACCCTCAACGACTGATCATTCCAATATTTATAACCTGTTTGTACAATTAGTAGTTCATTTACACTCCAAAAAGGATGATTTCTATGCACAAAGATTCAAAACATTATGATGAATCATAGGATGGTGGGTTATGAGGGAAACCAAGGTTAGTTTTTCATTTTCAGTCATAAAATACTCTGTTGTGAAAAAATGCTCTGTAATTTGCGAGGTTGAACCTGTACTAAGTGACAACATTAAATTGCATGCCCAAGCTTTCCTATAGCTCAAAATTTTGTCTTAAAGGTTGTAATATGGAGTTAGATACATTGTAAATTTACATATTTCATTTAAAGTGCAATTGAAGAACATGAGAGGTTGCTTTCATGCAACTAGATTTGAGATATCATGTAAATGTGAATGCAAAACTGCCTCAGATTAAAATGCACACCCTAGTGCCAATTTTGAGCCAAATTGAGTGGTTCAACTTGCAGAAAGTGTCATTTTTGATTTCACACCTGTCTATAACCTTATATTGGCATTTTTAGACAAAAACATACCTGATGTGCATAAAGGCTAACAATTGTTTTTTTTTTTGTTTTTTTAAAGAACACATGTTTATTTTTATTACAAATTCTTCTTTCTCAACATAACTTAAAATTCCTTACAAAAACTCAACATAGTATAAAATCTATACTAGTGAAAATATGAAATTCCACATTGGCTTAAGTACATTTAAACCAAGAAATTATAAACAAAATCTCTTGCTAACATATCTTTTAGATGAATATTTCTTGTAAATATCCTTTAGATAAATAAAACACACAATGGTCAAATAAGAGATGATTCATTAAAGGAACAAGATAAGCCATTTATATTAAAAACAAGATATACAAAGAATTAGTCTAAACGTCTAGAATTATCGAAATTGCAAAAGATGTCTAAATCACATCCTCACACACAATAATTAAACTTAATATGACTAACATATAATGATCTGAGTCTATTTAGGCATCACCCATTTCCTCATCTTCGCTAATGTAGACATTATGCCTAGAGTTAGATGGACTATTGTCGTCGATTCCATTATTCTCCTCAGCTTGGCATCTGGGACATTTTAGAACATGAAGATCATATTTAATTCCCATTAAATCATTCATAATTATGTTCAGCTTGTTCTCAACCATGAGATGAAATTCCACCGTGGGTTGTTCATTCCTTGCATGCGATTTAAACTTTTTATCCCTTGCTTCAGGAGCACTGTTAACTCAATGAGTAGGAACTTCAAGAAATGTATCTACAAACCTTTTTGAAATAATTGATGCAGGAACACCAACTGCAGAATTTGTAACACTAGCAATAACTGCAGAAGTATTCTCAGTCTTCGAATTATTCTTGTTTCTCCAATAATTTGAGCCTTCCATCGAAATTAGACAAGTGTAATATTCAAGATTCACAATGGATGATATTTGATTATCTTTCGAATACAAAAGATCAACGAAATGACCATTAAACGGGTCATGATCCAAATGGCAAAATCTATATAAGTTTTAATCCTTCATTGGATTTCCAAAGTAAAATTTGATACTCTTCATGTGTGAATTATCATACAATTCGCTCTTACTGATGGTTGTATCAATCAAATTATGAATATCATCATTAAACTCAGATGGCAGTTTAATTAGTTAATAATTATAATATTGACTAAGGCTGTAGTACTTGGAAAAACATTATGATTTATAATCAGTAGGTCGTACTTTGAAAAACATTACGATTTCAAATCATTAATAAATTTGATTTTGTGATTGTGTCTAAAGTTTTATATTATCATATTTGACACTTTGAAAGTCCTCCAAAAAAAACGCGGCTCAATTTTTATGAATTTTTGTTATATATATATAACCCATCAAAAAGTTATATTTGAAATTAGTATGCTCATTATTATTTTCTATATTTGTAATTTGAACTTATATATATGGTTTTTGTGGGGGAGAGTGGGGGAGAGAGGTGGATTACTCAGGGGAGAAAGAGAGAGGAAGAGTGAGAAAAACAGAGAGAGTGAGTGAGCATGCAAGAGAGAGAGAGAGAGAGAGAGAGAGAGAGAGAGAGAGAGAGAGTGGTGGGATCGAGACATAAGAGCAAGGGGAGAGAGGGAGATAAGGGGAGAGAGTGAATGGGAGACATAGAAATAATATTGCCATTGTTTAGGTCATGGTATAGGTGTAGGTCTAGGTCATGGCCTAGGTATAGGTCATGGTCTAGGCCATGGATGGAATGAATCCCATATACATATTATAGGTGGTAAGGAATCCCGAGGCACATGCTAACAATTCCATTAAAAATGAAAAATACAACTCTTGTTGGCTCTCTCCCTTTGTCTCATTCTATCCCTCTCCCCAACCCTCCATGCATATAATAAGGAATTACCTACCTCCACTAGTTCTGCCCTAGATCCATCTAATCCTATCCCTTGCCTATACCTAACCCATCTTAACCCTTCCCCACACCCGATCCAAGTTAAGCCCCTTGTGGTCGTACCTCTTCCTATAAGGGTCCCCACAACTCCTACAACTTCAACCTAGTGCTCTAACCACTTCCCTAATAAATAGAGGATTTGTAGAGTGGGGGATAAAGAGAGAGGAAGAGGGAGAGAAGGGGAGAGAGTGAGTGAGCATGCGAGATATTAGAGAGAGAGGAAGACATAGAAACAGTCTTTCTAATTCCTAGGTCATGGTCTAGGTGTACATTATGGTCTAGGTGTAGGTACTCTAGGTCAAGGCCTAGGTCTAGGTCACGGTTTAATGGTAGCTTTGCACCATGATTACTTTGATGAGAATATTTTTTGAAAATTATTCATACAAATGAAGCAAGTTAAATTAATACTTGCAATTGATATATGAGAGAGTATGTTAGAGTGTGATGAGAGGGAGAGAGAGGAAAACAAAGAGGGGGGGTAGAGACAAAGAGGGTGGGTATAAATAGAGGAAGACAGAGAGTGGGTATAAATAGAGGAAGACAGAGAGTGGGGTAGGGAGAGAGTGTGAGAGGGAGAGAGATAGGTCAAGACAAGTGAGAGAGAGAAAGAGAGAGTGATACAAATTAAGTAAGTTAAATTAATCACAATCGATATTATATGAGAGAATGTGTGAGTGTGAGAGGGAGAGAGAGGAATACATAGAGGGGGGT
>ML788191.1:104785-172918 GCA_009831015.1 Picea engelmannii | reverse complement strand
GGTCAGAAGTGAGATGGAGAGAAAGGGAGGTAGATAGAGGTGAAGTGGAAAACTGAGGCACGTGCTAACAATGTCGTTAAAAATAAAAATGACATCTCAGCTTGTTGGATCTCTCCCTCCCTCAACTCATTCTCTCCCTCTCCCCCAGCTCCATGCATAAGAAGAAAATACCTCCACTTAGGCCCTAGTAGACCCATCTAACCCTAGCCCCCTGCAGCCTAAACCTAATCCAACTTAACCTTGGTCCCCCCACACCCGATCCTAGGTAATCTCCTTATGGTCATACCTCTTCCTAGGGTCCTAGCCACAAACCATACACCTTCAACCTAGTGCTCTAAGAATTTTTGTATACCTCAAAGCACTTTTATTTCTAAGCCCATAGGTCCTAATTGTTCACCATGGGGCCCACATAATCTTAACTGGGACAAATCTTGAGAGAACAACAATGGCCACAACCTTGATCATGGTTGCAATTAGATATGCTATATGAATAATACAAAGAAATACCTATGAATATTCCATACATGAATTATCCCCCTTATCCCCCTAACTTATGAGAAAATTCATGAATGGAATGAATCCCGTGTACATATTTAAGGTGGTAGGGAAAATCGAGGCACATGCTAACAATGTCATTAAAAATGAAATTGACGAATATTGTTTTCTATATCCCTCCCTCTAGTTCTCTCCTTCTCACTCTACATGCACAAGAACCTATCTCCACTTTGGCCCTATACCCTTATATATAACTATAAAACACATATTAAATATAATTATGAGTTTGAATTACATTACAAGAAATTAAAAAATAAAAAATAAACAAAAAGTAAGACAAACAAAAAATATACATTTCAAACATAAAAAACACTATGGTGCCAAACCCCGAGCAAATAAACCATCTGCCAAACCAGTTGATGCCTGCATTGTTCGACCCCACCTGCCATTGAGGAGGGTGTGTAGAGGAGTAACCCACTACAATTTCTATTGTATCGACCCCACCTACCAGTACAACTACGAAGAGGAGCAACTTGTTGACATTTGCATTGGATCGACTCCAACTAGTAATGATAATGCTTAAAGGATCATACCAGGACAAGGAGAGACCGACCCCACCTATGCATCAGAGGGATCGAAACAACAATGTCGTCGGTATGTAGCTTCGTTGCTGATATAGATAGAGAATGTAGATCATGTAGCTGTTTGTTCCATATTAAATGGTGCACAATGGTTGTGTTTGAGTTCCATTCGCTTCAAAATTTTCCTATCATTCACTCGTTAGTTTATGTTCAATACCCGATATACTACATCACTTTTCCATATTTCTGTAGGCACAATAGAGAGAAAACAAGGTTTGAAATAAAAATTCAATAGACATGATTGGATCATTGATATAGGTCAAATATTGATAATCTCATCTTATTTCGATATGTGAAAGTGCACGCTATATAACAAGGGGTTGGAGGCCTAAATTCAGAACCATTGTATTAACGGGTGATAACACGTCATCTACTTATTCATTTTGGTATGAAGGGGTGGTATTCTAAAACCACTTTCTCTCACCCTCAAAATGTGCAAATTAATTATAGGTGCCACGTTGATGTAATCCAAATAAATAATGCGTTGTGTCGATGTAATCCAAAGAATTTTTAAAAAAAGTTTAAAACGATTACCCCCAAAGCAAATGAGATAAACACACACGGTAAACACTGTTACAGGTATAATAGACTCTCGTAAAAGCAGTCAAATATCCTTCAACAAGTAAGTTCAGTTAGTGTTCTCGTTTCCTTATTTCAAATGTGTTCAAATTGTTTAAAATAAGGACAGATGGATAAAGGTAGTCAATATTCCCCCCCTAAAAGTAATCAAAAGGCCACTAAATCGAACCCTATCCAAATTTGACCATCCAAGAAAACGATTGTATCTGATGACCACTTGGAGGACAAGGAAAGGGATGTTTTCGACCCTGCACTGTCTTTCCCTGACCTTCATCAATTAATTCAGAGAGCTCAAGATGACGCTAACAATGGTCTAAACTACTTGAACTTATGGGAATCGAACCTGGCCAGATCAATTTTTCCACAAACTTATCACTTTCCATAATTATTCAATTGGTGTGTTGTCAATTACCACGTGGATAGGAAACAAATAATTTATGTACATGATTCTAGGATAGTTCGTGAAATAAGTAAAGAATCCATTTCCCAATTGTTCCAAATTCTAGACCATGTTGTATATGAAATCTTGAATGATAACGAACTTGAATATAAGTATGAAGCATTATCACAGTCTAAAAGAGAGAAGCTATTGAGAAATATATTATCCCCAGATGCCCCATTACCAACTAGTCAACCTCCTTTCAAATCCACCATCTTCCTTGAAATAACCATACAGGTTATTGCCATGATTTGTCGGGTTTTAAGCTATGAACATGATAGATCAACATATGAGACCATTTTAGGGCTTCTTTCTATCTTATGTCCACCGAAGTCAACAACCCTTACAAAATTTGATTATTGTCAATTCCTACAAGAAGTCATAAACTTCCAATTGTTAAATTTCCACATCACTAAGTCTTTTAGGTACCATTCCTACTTGGTGCACCTCATATTATTCAATAATTCTTCCTTTTTTGAGATCTTTGGGATCAAAACAATAGACGATTCATGTAAAACCAAGCCACTAATTGAGCGGATTGAGGAGGTGAGGAAACACGACCATAATACATGTTTCAACCTTTATGCAAACAAGTTCATGAGTACATGCTACATTTTTCTCTATGGCGCTCAACCCCCTACGGTTTTTCCTAAGTTTAAAAAGATATTTCAGCTGAGAAAAGATACCATATTAGGATATTGGTACCTGGCTAAGGATCACACCATCATTAGAGTATATGGTTTTAAAAATGAGCCATACAAGCTGCCAATTTTCCTAACTCCAAGAATATTTTCTTTGAAATGCATCAAACAAAGGTTCATTTCAGATCAATTTAATTTTTCCCTGTATAAGCAGGCCATCACTTTCAAGATGCCTCAAGAGGTTGGCCCTTTCTTTGTCAATCTTAGAACTTCTTCAGCTACTACATAAGAAATTATACAACAACTGGATTTTGAAAAAGGAAGTAAATGGGTGTATGACCCACACGGTGTGATTATAGCCAAAAGGCCTGTGTATAAGCATATGCCAAATCATGTAGTGGAAAGAATTGCTAACCTAGATTCATGGGAAGACATTAAGAAGATTCTAGAGGTAGAGGCCCAAAATCAAACTACCACTCAGTCAATGGACCAATCCAATGTAATCCAGACTCCTCAGAAACAAGAATTACAACTTGGAAAGTTGACATTTCCAGACATGTATTCCAAAATGGATATTAATGATTAGCTGAGTGAGAAGCTAAGAAAAATTACTAAATGTGATGAGGAAATAGACTTAGAGGGGTTCTTAACTGAGTTTATAGGAGAAGGGAAGGGTATACTGCAAATCAAACAAGAATCAAGTGAAGCTAGTTCAACACTGAAGGGACCTACTATCACTATTGAGAGTCTCAATTTAGCTCTATTGTCAACACCAAAAGTTTCATAGGGCTCTAAAACTAAAGTAACCTATGATAAGAAACCCTCACTCTTTTCACAATATTTGGATATAAAGAGAAAAATCAAGGGGTGAAAAAGGAAATGTGTCCTCGGGCTTGGAGATAAAACACAACTCAAACAAAATTACTATATGTTGTGTATTACCAGCATGGTATATTCAATTTGGTTGTACTAGATTCAAAGGTACTTAAGCCTCTTTTCCCTACATATTACAAAGCTACTTAAATGAGAGTAAAGCTTCGGGATATCCACCCTTCGGATATGATTGAATTGCACCAACAAACAAGTGATATTCTATATAGAGGGGTCTTGTAATTCTCTACCAGTGAGAGGAAGATGAAAAATATGGTAATCAAAATAGCGAAGCAGTTGACGGAGGAGAGGGTGGCCACTAAAGCCAATAAAATTTAGATTAAGGAGTTAGAGAGGAATATTATTTCTCTCAGAGAAGATCCTAAAAATATGACTGTTGTAGGAGACCTAATAATAGAGAAGGATAACGAGATTAAGATCCTCAAGAAAAATCTAAATGTTCATGATGTACAACATGTTCAGATCCCAGAGATGTAGGCTAGTCATGAGGAAAAGGAGCAACTTTACTAGCAATTATTGGAAAGTAGAAAGATCATATAATGCCTACAAGTTGAAATTGAAACCTTGAAAGACCAACAAATTCAACGATTGTATGGATCCAAGTTAGTGACAGTGCAAATTGTTCCATTAGACCCAACTGAGGGCTTATCAAAAGTCATGGCTAATTTGAGTATGAAGGAGATCAAGTTGGACACTATGTCAAACTAGCTCAAATAAAGAGATTCCAAGGTAGAATAACTAGAAGATTAGGTGAAGATCAGATAATTGTGTTTGACACAAATCAATGCTGCTAAAGAGGAAACTTAGAAGGAAGAAAATAAAATGAAGGCAAGGGTGATAGGGAGACCAACCATGAAAGGAGCTAAAAATGTCATCTGGGACGATATAGCTAACACGATTTTTAAGAATTGGTCATATTTTACCCTAGAGAAGGATGATCTTGATTTAATCACCTTAGTCTTGAAAGATAAAAAAGGAACAACGAATGGGTTGGAGAATAAAACTGATTTGACTATTGATATAATAAAGTTCTTGAACAAAAAAACTAAAGAGGAGTTGAAGGATTTGCAATTCAACCATATAACTAGCATTGTAATAGATGTTAAAAGAGTCATTACAAAAAGGATATTGCTTTCAAATGCGAAAAGTACGTGCCATGAGATTATGATGAAAATCTCTACTTTTAAGAATATTTTTAGTGATGTAATCAAGCATGGATTACCATCCTTTTGGAATGCAAATGGGGATTTGTATCCAATGAAAAATTGTCAGAATCTATTAGAAGATAAGAGGAACAATGAAAACAAGTTCGAAAATCTTGATGGCACTTTGCAGAGGGAATATGTAGTAGAATTGTTGGCAGGGGATTTTGAGCTGTTGCTGTTAAAATATAATGGATTTGCTTGTTTTACCATTGACAATATCTCTATTGTCACCCAACGATAGGCCGAAGCCACCCTCCGAGCACCTTAACATTGACAGAGAATCACTCCGAAAGAAAACCCTAGGCTATATAGCCAAACAAAGGGTAGCACACCTTTTCCCCAAGGATAACACACCAACAAGAGCTGATCAGATAGTCCAAACCCTAGCCAAGAGATAGTCCAAGCCAAAACGTAACTGCTAGCTGCAGCAGCTACACCGACAACTCTCCTCAAACCTGTGCACAAAACTGGGCACTGCAGTGCACACAAGTGCTGCTCTATAATTCTGAGACTGCCTGCCAGAATGAGAACTGGCCTCTTGTATTTATACTAATTTTAGCTAACTATCTGGGCCGACTTCTCATTCTGGGTATCTGTCTGTTCAATATATATTATTATTTCTGTCTGACTTCTTCTCTTGGAGGCTAATAACCAAATATAAATTATCTTCTTGAGCCGATAAGTCTTCTAGGGTTATTAGCCAACTCATTACGGTTTCTTCTTGCTTCTCAGAGTATTCTATCCTCATCAGGTTTACATGTGGAGGTAAATACCCCCCGCAACTACCATAATATCAACACTCCCTGCTAGCTAGGGAGGTATTACAGGTAATGGTCTTGAGCACAAAAACATACCATTCACATGGTAGCATCAACACAGATGTATAGACTAGATCATGAGCACCATCATCATCATCATCATCATCAGTGTCATCAACTGCATCATCTCTCGAAACCATACTCTATCTGAGTAATTAGACATGATGCTCACTTCACAGAGTGATACAAGAGACATTCTTCTAATCTAGAAGAGTAAATGTTCTGAACCGTTTTCTGTCTGGAAAATCTCTATTCATTATTCATCTGGCTGATAATTTATTTCCAATAAACTATTGATAGTGTTCAAGGAAATCAGAACAGAATAGAACACAACTGTGTCTATCCATAGTAGTACATAACTACAATCTAGTGGTACACTACCACACCAAGTAGCACACAAGTACTTGATCAGTAACGTATAGTCACAAACATTGGAACACATCCACCATAGTAGTATACATCTACTGTCATGCAGTCTTCATAACAATCATCTGATATCAACCTGCACATAAACAATGTTATGATATAAACTGAATCATCTGGGCCAATATTTCACTCACACCAGTGAGATCTGAAAGAATATCTGCCCTCAAAAAAGGTAAAACATCAATGATGAGCTGTCTGGACTATTCTTCTCAAGCAAGGAAGAATAACTGTCCTAATTTATGAACCTGGACCATTCCCCACCCTGGGCCATTCTTTCTACACTAATCAAAGTGCACCTCGGAGAGAATGTATAAACCCTAAGGAATGCCTGTTCCTAATTGTTGAGCTTGGACCATTCCCCACCCTAGGCCATTCCTCCTACACTAATCAAAGTGAACCCTGGAGAGAATGTATAAACCCTAAGGAACGACTGTCTGGACCATTTCCTCTATTAACCACAAGAGGAAAATATTGTCTTGTATCAACCTCCAAAATGGACCATTGCTCATGTTAACCACAATGAGAAATTGCTGTCCGGTGAGGCAGGCCAGTCTTCTTGAGTAACCCTTAATAGAGAGACTGCCCTAGACCACTCCCCATGTTAACCACAATGGGAAGTCGCTGCCTATGATACATCAACAATCTGGACCATTTCCCATGTTAACCACAATGGGAAATTGCTGTCCGTCAGAAATCTCAATCCACTTTCTGAACTGGAAAGGAAACTACTCATCCTAGATCATTTTCGAACTGAAAAATGACTGTCCATAAATCAATACATATCAGTTCTCCCTCCCAACCTAGGAGTCATCTCTTCCTTTTTCAATAAATAAGTCGTCTCCACGAGCTCTAGATTGAGTACGCAAAGTCTTCATTTTTGGACATAAGATTTACCAAAATGTCTACTTATCTGCTCATCTGTGGAGATATGTAATGGAGAACCTCTTTCTCCTTTCTAAACTTCATCATGGATACTGTAATGCTTGATTTCAAATGTACTTCATTCTGGAGAACTAGTTTTCTTTGAAGGCTTCATGTATCTCTGATCAATAAAGTCTATCATTGTTGGAACACTGGAACATATCCATGTGGCACTTATTCTGTCATCATGAGATTTGATCTACCATGTAATCATCTTGATACATTATCTCTGTTATAGAGAATCTTCACCACGCTTCTGCTGTGCATTGGAGGTTCTTCACCAAGTTATCTTCTTCCATCTGCATACAAGGGTCTCTTTCTGGTATGCCTCAAAGTCTTAAGGTTGTTGTTCATACGCTCTTTGTTCAATTTCTCTGGAGAACAGTCTTTACATTTATCTGATGTAGAATTCCAACTCATGGATGTTGCAGATGATATAATGACTCATGTAGAGATATGTCTAGTTTACTGGAACAAGTAATCATCATAGTCTTCTCCCTCCATCTAGTTCTAGATCTCACAATGATTTCATTCATAATTCTTCCATACACTGTTCTTCATCATGACTTTTAGTTCCTTTGCTTGATTGCTTTTAGTGTGTTCATATCAGGCTGGTAATCTTGTGATTCTCGATTCAATGACTGGTTGTTCTGGCTTCTCTTTCTCTCTTGGAATCTTCATGTTCTTCCTCATGTTTTTCTTTAGATTTTGGGTCCATGGAGTTTCTTATAGATTCCATGCCCTAAAGATTCCACTACTTTCTGTCATCATAGGATCACGAATGTGGATGGACAACCAAGGATACTTTAAGGCTTCTCTTCAAAGAAGTCTTCTTCTAAGGCCGAACTGAACACGTACTGCCTTTCATGGCTGCTACCATGGATATATACTTCATCATCTTCAATGGATCATAGGATTAGCTTCCTCCTAATCCTTGCTTCATGTGTGAGTGCATATAATCGGCTCCCTCCATCTAACAGAGTCCATGCTTCTATCTGCATCCTTATTGTCTTCTGCAATATATAATTAGCTCTCTCTGTCTAACAGAGTCCACGCTTCCATCTTGTTGTCTTCTACAAAACGTTGCAAGTCTTTATCTGTCTTCTTTCTGTCTTTGCTTCTTCTAAGTCTCTTCATGATTGATTCGACATATTTCATCCTTTCATGTGTATTATCTAATGATATCAATCCTTATCTTGTTGTTATTCCATAGGTATAGTTCTTCTTGGAACACATTATCTTCCAGGAGATAGATATACAAGATATGTATAGAGACGATGCAAACAAGATATGTATAGGAATTAAGAAGAGTATTGTTACCTTTAGAAAAATAAGTCTCTTTTGTCCTGCTTAGTCTTCTTTGTAGGTTCTTTTTCTTTGGCAACTGATGCTTCGTTTTTCTCCTTCCTTTTCTTTAGCTCGGGACAATGATTCTTGTAGTGGCCATACTTTCGACAGTTGAAGCATTGTACTTCTGAAATGTCTTTCTCTTGATTTGACTTCCTCCTTGAACCAAACTTCCTTTTGTTCCTGAAATTCTTGAATCTTGTTGTGAAGGCTTGATCATCGTACTTTTGCTCGGGTTTCTCTTTTGCACTGATCCTTGATTCTTCTTGAGCACAACAAGTCCAAAGTTCTTCAAATGTCGAATACTCCTTCCTTGTGTTCATGCTTGTGGAAAATGCATGCCACATCTTGGGAAGACCATTGAGTACTATGTTTACCAATTCCTTCTCTGAAGTGATCTCTTCAATAGATTGTAGTTGATCTCTTAAATGGGATATCCTCACAAAGTATGATGTTATGCTGTCATCATCATTCATCTTCATGTCATAGAGCTCATTCTTCAGACTCATAACTTGTCCAATGATTCTGATCGAGAAGAGATTTTTTAGGGCATCGCACATCTTCTTTGATGAGTCAAGATGGGAGATGTAGGGTATCAAGTGGTGTTTTATGGATTCCACTATGATACTCATGGCATTGATGTCACCGTCTTTGAACTTCTCCATAACTGCAATGTTCTGTGGTTCCTTCTCTTTTCCTTCTTCAAACTCTGGTTCCACGATCTTTCCTTTTACGATATCCAACATTTTATTCTTGGCAAGGATGAGGTCAATCCTTGTCTTCCATGCTCTGAAGTTAGAGGCTCCATCTAACTTGTTCTTTGACTTCATAGAATAAGTCATGGTTGCTTTGACTTGGTCAAACCCTAGATTTGATCACAAACTCAAAATTTACGTCTTGGCTTGTTGAGAGTACTAGGAGATGTGCTAGGCTAGGGTGCACTGATCTGTCCAGAGATTAGGTCAATCCATTCACTTAAGGTGCCTCCATGAGAGGATTAGGGTTTCTGCAACTGCAACTACTAGTAACCCTAGCGACAATGCTTTAATGGTGACTGCTCCTGCTAGGAAACCCTAGTGACAATTCTTCAATGAGCTTAATATCCTTTTGGCTATGTTTCCTTCCAACAGTTAGATTGAGTGAAGGAGGTGTGGGCCCATAACCTATTACAATATAATGGATTTACTCATTTTACCATTGAAAATATCTCTACTTTCACCCAACTATAGGCTGAAGCCACCCTCCGAGCACCTTAACCTTGACAGAGAATCACTCTGGAAGCAAACCCTAGGCTAGATAGCCAAACAAAGGGTAGCACACCTTTTCCCCAAGGATAGCACACCAAAAGGAGATGATCAGATAGTCCAAACCCTAGCCAAGAGATAGTCCAAACCAAAACGTAACTACTAGCTATAGCAGCTGCATCGACAACTCTCCTCAAACCTGCGCACAAAACTGGGCACTGCAGTGTGCACACGTGCTACTCTGCAATTTTGAGACTGCCTTCCAGAATGAGAATCTGCCTCCTGTATTTATACTAATTCTGGATAACTGCCTGGGCCGACTTCTCATTCTGGGTATCTGTCTGTTCAGTATATATTATTATTTCTGGCCGACTTCTTCTCTTAGAGGCTAATAACCTAATATAAATTATCTTCTTGAGATGATAAGTCTTCTAGGGTTATTAGCCAACTCATTAGGGTTTCTTCTTTCTTCCCGAAGTATTCTATCCTCACCAGGTTTACACGTGGAGGTAAATACCTCCCGCAACTACCATAATATCAACAATTGCACAATCTGAAAATGATTTTTAGGATGAGCCAGTAAGAAACTTGAATGATTTTTAGAATGAGGCAGTAAGAAACATGAATGATCATAAGTATTCGATGGGAAAATATTGGAAAATATTGTGTCAATTTTCTAAATTACCATTGGGAAGACAAGGTGAATCGAGTGGCACCTACCCAACTCCTTAAGGGAAGATTTTACTGAGTAATTTTTCATGTGCATTAATTTTTACCTAAGTGATATTATGATATAGTTGAATGTTTTAAACATGAAGTTGTCCTAAGTGTTTTATGAAGCTGTAATAGGAATACCTTGTATGTTTTATCGTATTGTTATTCTAAATCCATCTGTTGTTCCACTTTAAACTATAGATGTCTGATACATATGAGAATTACAAGTGTGTTAAGACCTAGGTGTGCATTTTCATCATGCCCTGGCTTCATGCATTTTAAAACATTTTTCCCTTTATGCATTTTTTCATTTACAAAGCAATTTTTAACCTTTATGCACAATAGAGGGTTTTTGGTTTCAGTATGCACAAGTAAAATATGAATATATGTAAAATGATAAAATACAAACTCTTTTACTTTTATCACTCAATTTGGAGGTCATATGATTCATAGGCATGCATTTTATAGTAATCTAGTTTTACCATCCATTTTACAAAAGGTCTTGAATTTGGGTTCCAGGTAGAAGTCCTTTTTCATTTGAAAATGCACTCCGGATGATATAAATAGATTCATATTATTATTCACTTCACCCCAAAACTTAGAGCACTAAATTTGGAGCTATATAGAATCATGGACGCACATTTCCATTAGGGCCCTTTATACTGATTTGGTCTCTCAATTTACAAGGTAGATTTTTCCTCTTTTACACAACAACCACTTTTATGTTCACAAACAAAACACTAAATATGTAGATAGGTGTAAAATAATCTAAGACACCCTCATAAACTTGAATCACTGAAATTTAAGGTGTGTTAAGACTTGGACGTGCATTTTCATCATGCCTTGGTTTCATGCATTTTTTAGCATTTACAAAGCAATTTTTAACCTTTATGCACAATACAGGGTTTTTGGTTTTAAAATGCACAACTAAAGTATGAATATATGTAAAATTCTAAAATACAAACTATGCAACTTTTCTCACTCAATTTGGAGGTCATATGATTCATAGGCGTGCATTTTTATAGTAATCTAGTTTTACCGTCCATTTTACAAAAGGTCTTGAATTTGGGTTCCAGGTAGAAGTCCCTTTTCATTTAAAAATGCACTATGAATAATACAGATAGATTCAGAATGCTATTAACTTCACCCCAAAAATTATATCACTAAATTTGGAGCTATATAGAAGCATGGGTGTGCATTTCCATTAGGACACTTTCTATTGATTTTGTCTCTCAATTTACAAGGTAGATTTTGCCTCTTTTACACAACAACCAATTTTATGTTTGCAAACACAACACTAAATATGTAGACAAGTGTAAAATAATCTAAGACACCCTCATAAACTTGAATCACTCAAATTGCAGGTGTGTTAAGACTTGGGCGTGCATGTTTCATCATGCCTCGGTTTCATGCATTTTTCCCTTTATGCTTTTTTTTTTTTCCATTTACAACAAAGTTATGTCTTTAGAAAAATTATGCACATATGAATGGTGTTCGTAGGAAGATGAATGAAAATGGATGTTGATCCATTGTCTAAGATGGATGTTGACACCATAACTTCAACCAACCTCTATTTAATGATTCTTATTTTTATCTTTAACATTCATTTTAATATCCCATGTTTCTCATATTATAAGGTAACATTTTAATATGTAATTCTTCTTATATTGTGGCAAGGTGATCGTGGGAAGGAACCAACCTTGGAGCAGGTAAAGGACTAATAATAGCCATATCTATTTAAAGTGAATTTTATTATTGTTTTTGTAATTGAATTAAATTGGTTTTTCATTAATATATGTAGTTGTCGACACCTGATGTACTTGACAATGTTGGAAATGATAACAACATGTTTGAATTGGACTTGGTTGAGACAATTAAAAAGGTTGTGAGAAAAAAAAACATTGAACTTATTGAATTGTGTATGTGTGAACCAACGAAGGAGATCACATAAAGATGCAAAGTTTTGATGGAGGAAATAAAATGATCTGTGGTAAGCACCATCTTTCAAAAAGGTTATTTATCACATATGTTCATTTATGAATTTTGTTTTGCTACTTTTATATGATCTAAATAATCTTTTCTTTGTATAGGAATTATTCAGAAAACTTCAGTAGCCTGCTCTCGAGAATGGTGTTGGTAGTAGAAATGCTTAAACACCACAACATCCTACTATGAGCCACATACCCACGAGGCTCTTTAGCTCTCCGCCTATGGTTGATATCCCCCCGACTAAGATGACTGAAACTTCTGGAGCCCATGACACACCCTCGACATAGTGCATGCTAGACCAAGAACATGATGGTGGAGATGAGGCAATTGGGGATTCTACAAATTAATTTCCTGGATTGTCACATGTTACCAACAAGGGAACACTGCCAATTACCTTTTTGGTGGACAATAACATTGTTCCGATCAAGATACAAAAAATCCTAGGTATTTATTAATGTCTTAATTATTTCCTATTATCTAATTGAAACATACTTCTCTATGGTTATTTTAAATTAATGATCATATTGTTCTGTAGGAAACACCACCTTTTTTAAGCATATGAATGACAAGGCCTTAGATGTTTCTAGTCCCACCATACACACACGATGGAATGCTAAGAATCCTAGTTTGAAGAGGAACGTATTGACCACTTGGTCGGTCTGTTTGGTTATTCTTTCAACAAAATTGGAGTCACCTCATTGGCAAGTACATATTTGAAATATGTGAGGGACCAATATAAGGTTCATTTGCAAACAAAACCTAGGTATGCGAGTCCTCCAATGATTCCTGAGATTGAGTGGAAGAATTTATTGGAGGATGCAAAGGAGAAGACAATGAGAAAAGAAGGAAAGATGCCACTTGGACCAGGAAGGTATATCATATTTTGAATTTAATTTCTTGAATTTTCGCTAGTTCTATATAAAAATTGCAATATACAACCTATTGGAAACTTTTTCTAGGTTCCCAGACACGTCAAAAGCAACCAAGCAAACAATAGAAAAACACGAGAAACACAAACTTGGCCAAGGTGATTACATGAAACTAAAAGCATTAATTGTAAGTACCAAATAATTAAACCATATCATTCCTATCATCATCCAAATTTTATTTAATTGCATCCAATAAACCAAATTTGAGATCTTGTGCAATGAAAGGGGCTCAATTCAAAACTGTGACCACAAAAGAATACCCCTGGTTCGGTTTCAAGTGCGGCCTTCAAGCCATGGTTGAATGCCGAGAAAGCATGGGGAAAACACAATCTGCCCCTTTGAATGACATTGTAAGTAAATTCAATGGAATTTAATTGTTGATTACTTGTAAAATCTATTCATGATTGATTTCACCCATAAATGAATGTCTCTTTCTATTTTAAGAAAGAGAGAAACAAAAATAATGAGGTCAACACTGGAAAACAACCCCATGAAAGTGGAATACAATCTAATGATGGTGGTGTGTAGCCTGACCATGACGGTGGAGTGAAGCTCAATGATGGTGGTGTGTAGTCCATCCATGAAGGTGGAGTGAAGCCCAACCATGAAAATGGAGTGCATCCCGATGATGGCGATGTGCAACCTGGACACAACAATATTATGGCTACAAAATCATAAGTATGGATTAATTAAATTATTAATATTTGCTTGTACATGGTGTACTTATAAATTTTATTTTTTCGATGTAAAAGCATGTAGATGAGAATGCTTGGCGAGAGCAGGAACACATGGAAGCTGAATGAATGGTCTTGACTACTCAATTTGGCAAAGAACATTGTAATGATATTTGCATTAATGAACTACTTTTGTGAATAGTAACTAACCATATCAATTTAACCCTTTTTGTTATTGTAGTCAAGGTCCCTTAATAGCGACCTACACGCCGTGTAGAGTACCCGACTAGACGTACAACGCGTCAGAGCATACATATTGAATCAACACCAAGAGAGGGCCCAACAACTGAAGTAGATCTAGACATGGATGAGTCGATCAACAGGTTTATGAAAAATAAAAAACATAAAAATAATTGATTTTATATATTATGATCCGAAACATGTATAATGGAGACATATTTCGATGATAGAATATATTAATATATACTATTTGTTTCTATCTTCTTATGGATGTATGTTATATGTTTTGTATGTAAAAAACCACATAGCTTTACATACATTCTTTCTTTCATTTACCTTTAAATTTTGTTTTGCTATTGTTTATGCATGAATCGTACTATGCCACTTTCAATTATTTTATAGTAGATAGATTGGGTATGGGGAATTGAGAGTGATGTGAGGGGGGAGGGGGGGCGGGGGGAGGGGACACATTATATTCAACCTTCACATGATTGGCCTTGTTCAATAGATAACATATTATTCTCAAAACCAAGAGAAGCTGATTCAGGTATTCCACTTTAGTCTTTTGTGAGTCTTGTACATTTCAATATGTCTTTTTATTTATTTAATTATTATTTAGTCATATAACCTTTTATTCTCTAATGGTTTCTGTAGGTATTTGCAATGGAAATGAAACTAACAACTATCCTATGTGTGATGTTGTTGTACAAGAAACCCGTGTTAGAATATGTGGTGAAGTGAATCTTACCACTACTATTCTTGAAGAAATATGGATGCAAGTAGCTAATAAGTTTTGGAAGAAAAAATTGGACTACAAAGATGTTGTTTTTAGACACATTTCATGCTTTTTCTCATGGGAGCTTGATAACATTTTGACCATAGGCCAATGGGTAGAGTTTTATATGCTATAACTTTGCCCACATGCTTGTGGGCAGAGTTGTAGATAATACAACTCTTCCCACAGGCCCGTGGGAAGAGTTTCCATGTAAGGCAGAGTTGTCATGCTATATGCAAATTTATGAGAATTATTTCAATGATTTATGTGATGTATTTGTGTTTAGTAGAAACATCCATCAATGCTACTCAAAATATCCCATTACAAAAACTTGTAAGTAGCATTTTGGAAATACTACTCAAGGTATTGTGGGGAAACTTGTAAATATCATTTGGTTATTTGTAATGACTTTGTTGAAGGACAAGGTTAGGGTAATGGCGTCGAGTTATATTTTCTTTGGATATGTGGGGTGCTCACTTCTGACTAAAAGGATCTCCAAATTTTATTACCTTGTATCTTTGTTTGTTGTTTCAATCTAATTTCTTATGTCTTATTTACTAATAAAATCCACACTATCACATTGGGTTGCAATGGAATCTCATTACAGACATAAGGGTGACCAACTATTTGACTCTTGTTGAAATTCTTTTCATATTCCATGGCATCTTAACATAGTGTCGACTACGACAACCTAACATAGAGAAACTTTGACCTAGTAGTTTCCGTTCCACCATAATTCCCTCCACTTATTTTCTCATGCACCTCACAAAGGATGACTTATACTTTATGATCTGGAATGCACTAGTTTAAAATACTATCTATGGAAAGATTATATAGGTTTCCCATGGTGAAATTGTATTTTTCATAGTAGATAACCAATCATATTCATTGTTTATGGTCATACATATTTTGTACAGAACCCAACTTGAGGAACTTTGTGATTTATGTGAAATAACCTTGAATTGATTCCACCCAAAATCAATTTATATGTGGGAATTGTTGTAGGATAGTTACACCCTGCAAGAGTTACCTCCCTTACGCTCTCCCTAGACCTAAGACATAATAGAGATACAAAAGGTGGACCTTTGTAGATCTAAATTATACATGAAAACGATATATAAGTGAATGGGATGAAAGGGCTTACTCGGTCACCCGATGGTTGTCCGTACACACTCCTTTGTTGTTTGCTTTCTCAAAGATGTCTTTTTCTCTTTGTTAATGTGGATCTACACACATGAAGACACAAAAAAAATCCTTTCACAATATCAAACATATAATGTATAGATTTATAATAGATCTAATGATATAATATGGAAATCCTAATTCTCTCCAAAGATTATGATAACCATATACAATCAAATAAGGGGGAAAGTCATGTGCATATTCTATTGATCAAATGAAACAATTTACAACTTACAATCTGATAGCTTGATGAAGCCTATCCTAGTTTCCTTGCCCAAGCTTCATAATTAATCCGACAATATAAACTTACTTTCTCTTTTCCTCCTTTTTCCCATGAGAGACCCTAAATATATAGGTTAATAGAGATAATATCAAAGGTTAATCTAGATTCCCAAGGTAACAAGCTTATTGAGGTCGAACCATGAACAATTCAAGGTTTAATCTCATCTCATGTAAACTAATCCTAAATAGGGAGTAATAGACTCAGTCACGCCCTACATTCTTGTAGGGAGCAAGTAGTCTCCCTTTGAAAGAGGACAAGAAGTGACCAAAAATATTGGTCATAGGCTATAAAGGGACAACCAATGACTAGGCAAAAGGTACTGCAATTTCAGGGGAAAAGTGGTATAATTTAGTGTTTAAGACTGCTAACTTCTAGATGATGCTCATCAAGTGATTAGGTGGAAAATAACTATATAACAAGAATTCATCCAAGTTATCCATAGTTTCCACATCTCTTCCCACAAACATGTGAGTAGAGTTGCCACATCTTTGCCCACAGGCATGTGGGTAGCGTTGTAGCATCTACAACTATGCCCATAGGACCATGGGCAGAGTTTCCACATCTCCTCCCATAAGACTGTGGGAAAATATGCCACATATCTACTCACAAGCATGCAGGTAGAGTTTCCACATCTCTGCCCACATACATATGGGAAAAGTTGCTACATCTCTTCCCACAGGCCTGTGGGTAAAGTTGTAGCATCTACAACTCTACCCATTGGCCTATGTGCAGGGTTTCCACATCTATTCCCATAGGAATGCGGGAAGAGTTGTAGCATGGAAACTTTGACCACATGCCTATGAGCAGAGTTTCCACATCTCTACTCACAGAACTATGGGTAGAGTTGTATCATCTACAATTTTTCCCACAGGCCCGTGGGTAGAGTTTCCATGTAGTGAACTTAGATAACTAAATTTGGAGCTATATAGAAGCATGGACGTGCATTTCCATTAGGTCACTTTCTACTATTTTGGTCTCTCAAGACACAATGTAGACTTTGCCTCTTTTACACAACAACCACCTTTATGTCCGCAAATGAAAATCTAAACATGTAGACAGGTGTAAAATTATCTAAGACACCCTCAAAAACTTAAATCACTCAAATGTAGGTGTGTAAAGACCTGGGTGTGCATTTTAGTGAATCCTGGTGTGTACTTCTGCACAAATGCAGAAATTACAATTTAAAAGAAAAATAAGTATTTTGCTCAATCATGTATTCCATTTTAGTCTTTCTAGAGTCTTGTACATTTTGATATGTATATTTATTTATTTAATTATTATCCAGTCATATAACCTTGTATTCTCTGATGATTTATGCAAGTCTTCGCAATGGAAATGCAACTAACAACTATCCTATGTGTGATGTGGTTGTACAAGATCCAACCTCATCAAGCCCATGGACGCATGTAGTTAGTACTCATTTTTCCATTTTAGTTAGTGTCTTTGCATAGTTGCCAAAGATTCATGTATATTTCAATCGTTTACCAAATTCTGGGCACAAATCACCCTAGTATAGACTCTTTAGGGTTTACAACAAAGCCATAGTCCTGTAACTTGTAACTTGTAAATTACCAAAACCATACATGGGTGTGCATTTCCATTATGTCACTTTATATTGTTTTGGTCTCTTGATTTACAAGGTAGACTTTGCCTCTTTTACACAACAACCACTTTCATGTTTGCAAATAAAATCTAAATATGCAAACATGCGTAAAATTATCTAAGACACCCTTAGAAACTTGAATCACTCAAATTGCAGGCGTATAAAGACACATGCATGCATTTTAGTGAAGCCTGATGTGTATTTCTGCAGAAATGTATAAATTACAGTTTAAAAGAAAAACAAGTATTTTTCTCAATAAAGTATTCCATTTTAGTCTTTCTAGAGTCTCGTAAATGTTGATATGTCTATTTATTTATTTAATTATTATTCAGTCATATAACCTTATATTCTCTGATAATTTCTGCAGGTCTTTGCAATGGAAATGCAACTTACAACTAGCCTATGTGTGATGTGGTTGTACAAGCTCTTTCCTCATCGAGCTCATGGACACATGTATTTAGTACTCATTTTTCCATTTTAGTTAGTGTCTCTACACAATTGCCAAATATTCATGTATATTTCAACCCTTTACCAAATTTTGGGCACAAATCACCCTAGTATAGAGTCTTTAGAGTTTACAACAAAGCCGCAGTCTTGCAACTTGTAGCTTGTAAATTACCAAAACCATACATGGGCGTGCATTTCCATTATGTCACTTTCTACTATTTTGGTGTCTCAATATACAAGGTAGACTTTGTGTCTTTTACATAGCAACCACTTTTATGTTTGCAAATGAAAATTTAAATCTGTAGACAAGTGTAAAATTATCTAAGACACCCTAAAAAACTTGAACACTTGAATTGCAGGCAAGTAAAGACATGGTTGTGCATTTTAGTGAATCCTGGCATGCATTTATGCACAAATGCAAAAATTGTAGTTTAAAAGCAAAACAAGTATTTTGCTTAATCAAGTATTCCATTTTAGTCTTTCTAGAGTCTCGTACATGTTGATATGTCTGTTTATTTATTTAATTATTACTTAGTCATATAACTTTGAATTCTATGATGATTTCTAGTCATATGGCCTATGCCTGATGTAGCTGTACAAGCTCCTGCCTGATCGAGTTCATGGACATAGGTATTTAATACTCATTTTTCCGTTTTAGTTTGTGTGTGTGCACAATTGCCAATCAGTTATGTATATTTCAACTCTTTACTAAATTATGGGCACAAATCACCCTTGTATGTATTCTTTAGGGTTTACAACAAATCCAGAGTCATGTAACTTGTAACTTGTAAATTCACAACACCATACACAAATTTTTCTTCCTAGGGTGTGCATTTATCATCATGCCCTATTTTCTTGCATTTTTATGCATTTACAAGGCAAATTTTAGCCTTTATGCACAATACAAGGTTTTTGGTTTCAAAATGCACAACTAATGTATGAATAGATGTCATAGATGATTTTAGGGGATAAATTTCACCAATAGGCTAATTTTCCATGGTTTTCCCCAATTTCCATTTATTCTAAAAACAATTCACCCAAATTCCATAGAATAAAATTATTTTACGTTAAAAATCGCCAAAATTTTATAGAAACTATACAAAATCCTTAGAAATTCAAATATTTATACAAAATGATCACCGAACATTTTACATTTTAGATATTAAGGACTAATAATATTAGCCCATGTTTCTATATTTTAATATAAATTTTCATCCTTAAAATTATCCTTGATATATGTAAAATGATAAAATATTTATACTAAGACGGTTTTACATTGCATTTTACAAAAAGTCTAGAATCTTGGTTCAAGGTAGAAGTCCTTAGTCATTTTAAAATGCTCTCTCTCTCTCTCTATATATATATATATATATATATATGTGTGTGTGTGTGTGTGTGTGTGTGTGTGTGTGTGTGTGTGTGTGTGTACACACACACACACACACACACACACACACACACACACATATACATTTGTTGATGGGTTCAACTTCGTCCGAAAAAAGCAAGGGGTACTCACCGGTATATGGTCTCAACCAATTAGACTATACATCGTTTGGATTAGGAGTCCCATCTGAAATTTGGCCCAACTACCATTTATTGCTATCTTTTGGTTTTCGTACTAGTTACGGTCCAATGTACCGATGAAGTGGGTGGATGCAATGCAAAGATGTAGATGAAGACTATGTATATAAAGACAACTAATCTATTGTTAATATATGCTAACCTATCCTAGCTAGGAGCACACTAGAGTTACCGATAAGTTATAATGCAACCAAAAATTTACACAACTTTTATACAGTTAGTTGTAACAAAGAGGAACATTGGAGACAATCACATACATATGTGTATAATCAAATTAGTCTAGATCACAACAAAATATGTTGTAATAACCCACAAATATGAAGGCATTGAAATATTCAAAGAAATATCAATAACTGTAGAATGACAAGGATTGTATAAGAATTAGTCTACAACAAACAAAGCATTCTTACAGTTGATAGAAACAACAAATATCTTCACTTGAAGTAGTTAAAATCTTCGATTAATTTCTACATAGAAGTCCTTCTATAACATGTTGGCCCTGAGGGATTCTCAATATTCATTAACACTGTATAAGTTCTCGAAAAAGTTCTTGGGTCTATACAATGCTTGAAAAGCCAAAAAAATTCCTTCTCAAAGCAACCTCTATTCTATTTTATACAAAAAACTAGTAACTCCTAGTTGTCTTTTTGCCTTCTTTTGAAGAGGCAGTTACAAAATTATTCACCTTCTCTTTTCTCATGAAAAGTGGTAGAAAGGAATAAATTTGAAGTAGTTAGGAAAATGACGAAAGAAAAACAATTGTTTTGTCCTTTCCCTATGAACTTTTGCTTTGGAGATATACTGTCCAAACTTCCAACTGGTCGTATAGGGACTTGATTCTTCTGTATGTTAGTTTTTCCAGTGTTGTGTCATTCATGCCGATGCTGTCATCAAGGGTACTCATGTCCTTTTCCAATTTTGTCATAAAATCTTGTATCATGGTGTGAAGCTTTACTGGTTGGAGCAGATGCTGGTCAATGACATCAGTGGACACAAAGGTTGTTGCTTTGAATATCTGTTTCCTTCTACTCATTCTTTCCTGGACTGTGTTCACCAATTATTCCGTGACGAAATTCTTCTCAAGTTCATCTAATCTTGGAATATGACCATTCCTTATCAATTCATGGGAAGCTTTGTGAGTCCTTGAACATATTTCCATTGATTTGGTTCTTCTTTATCTACCCTTTGACCTATATGTTGGCAATTCTCTAACACATACATATCTATCTTTCTTGCTGATTTTGAGGGCATGTAAAGATCATGAGGTGCATCCAGATTATTCGCTATCCATGTATCGATGTCAGTTATATCTTCACGGATAGTATTGTATTGTGTCAACTTCCCTTGTATCTAGTTGTTTTGGTCAATAACATTGCAACCACATTTTCGAAGAGGTGCAGATTGGCATACATGTCGATGATGGATTCTTCCAGGTCATTCTTGACTCTTTCCACACTAGCCTTAACGTTGAGGATACTTTTTTCATCCATATTTACTTGTTGAAGTCTTTCTTCAAGTTCCCTTATCCTTGCCTCTTTCTCTTGATTCTGCTAGCATAACCTTTGTAAATTATCTACGATTATCTACGATTACATCCATAAATGCAGAACCGGCCTTAGCTGTAGCCATAGAGTCTTCTCTGACATCTCCTTTAACATGGTCTTGAGTAACCACTAATATGGGTGCTCCTTTTGTCACTAACACATTTTTAACCCTTTCTTTCACAATTCTACCAGTTTTACTATCGTATGTGAAGCTTCTCAGATCCAATACCTCTATTGGTCGAAAAGGATCCGAGCCCGAGGCCTAAACCAATGCTTTTGGTTTCTGCTCCTGCACCTTCATCAAACGTTCCTGGGACATCCAAGTCCATTGGGTGTGTGTTGCCTTCTCTCTTCTCTACATTCTCCCTTTGTCTTTCTTCTTCAACAACTTTATCTGCTGCTTCTTTTTTCGCCTTCTCTGTTAATTCTGATGCTACTCTTGCTGGTTCTACTATATCCTTTTCTCTTTCCACGATATCTTTTTCCTCGACTTTAGCTCCAGCCTTAGATTTTGCTTCATTTTATGCCATGGTCTTTTCTTTGTCGACTTCTAATTTTTGTTTCTTTTCAGCGTCGTTCCTCCTTTTCAACACCTTATCCTTTTCTCTTCTCTTTTTATCTGTTGGTGCTCCTTCCTCCTCTTCTACAGAACCTGAATGAGTTGAGACAGATATGGGATAATATATCTCATCTTCATCTCCCTCTGCACCTTTTCTAGCCACCTCTCTTGCAGCTTCTTCGTCCGTGATCCTTCCTTTTGACTGTCCTAGCATATTGAAAATGACTTCATTGTAATACCTAGCATTTTTATGCACCTCCTCCTCTTCCTAGAATTCAATAGTGTATTCATACAAGAGCCTCATGCTATTGAAGTGTTCATTGTAAATATTCTTAGGGTCATGCCTCCTGAACCTTTCCTCTCCAGAATGGTATGAGAGTAGGATGTCTACTTCTATTTGGGCTTGCTTGGTGTTTTCAAATAAATAGTTGCCAATGTAAAGAGGTAGTAGAGGCCAAATTGCTTTCTTTGATCTGTATAGCATTCTTCCAACCCCATGTATGATAGCTTGATATTCCACTTCTTGAAGCACAAGTTTGTCAGGAACGGACTGAGGGAGTAAGTGGGGTGGTTTCATCACACCATATATTCTTATATAAGTACCGTGCTCCATTAAATACTAGTCCCCAATCCTTCTTATGACTATTATGGCCTTGTCTATCATACAAAGTTGGGAGGTTCAAAAAATAATATCATAAAATGGGGCAAGGAAGTGTTCATAGATTCTTTGATAGTCTATCCAGTATTTGTGCTCCCAAATCACTTTGCAATAGATGTGGATAGCAGTGTCGATGGGTAACCAACTCCATCCCATGTTTGGGTACTTGTGCACAATATACATTATGTCTAGAAGATATGAAGACATATGGAAACTGGGGAATCTTCCTGGTTGTGCTTGTGTAACTGTAGAAATGGTAGCCTTGATATTTTTAGACAATATGTTTGCCCAGTTGAATGAGACCCCAATATATGCACATAAATAAATTAGGGGCATGTATGATAAGGGGGAATGAGTTGCATCTGGTTCCTAGTACAATCTAAACAACATGGATACCATATACTGGTAGGGCCTCCTTAAATTGGTCATGTGGTATCGACTCTTGGGCCAATATTTGAACTGCTTATCTGCTTTATACCATGCGGGGAGTAAGTCTTTCGATGTAAGCTCCAACTCTCTGAGGAGTTGACCATCTAGTATTTTTCTCCCAGGTTCAATATGGTAACACTTATCTAAATCATTGGGTATGAATGAAGCTATAAGTTATTTTCTTTCATTAAATATATTTCGGCTATCTATGTTTGTGTTTTTCAAAATACAAGAAATGGCGTCTGCACAAGGGAAAACAGCTGGATGTGCCGCCACTCTGAAAATTCCTGATTTTCTAATGTTCATAAACACTTAGAGCTCATGTGGTTCCCCTGCCTTCACAAATAAGTTTGATTTCTTAAACATATAATATACTTCTCCCCATTTTAAGGTTTCTCCATATTTGTCTAGAAGTCCCGGTGTATCATCATATACGGTTTCGACACTTTCTGTCTCTACCGTCTGCTGGGAGATGCCAGATGGATCAGCCTCACTGTCTTTTTTCATGGTGACATGTATGAACCTACAAACAAGATAAATTTAGAGTAGTTATTTGGAAATACAACTAAATGATCAGACAATTATAAGAAGTATTGAAATTGTCAGGCCATGGCAAGCTACTCCTCACAAATGTCAGGTTAATAATAGACAATGCTCAGTGAGATTTTGGGGTGAAATGCTTGTGAATCACCCTGGAAAGGTGAAATCAGAGCATAAGAAAACAAATTCCTTGACATAGTTTAGAAGAGTTAGTAACAACACCTCCAATTGTATCGGAGGAGTCAGTAACAACTCCTCCAATCACATCAGATAAGTTGTTAGTAACTTCTCCGATATGTATTCAGAAGAGGGTTAACATTGTATAGAGGATATCAGAGTACTTACCAGGAACTCCTCTGATTGTATCAGAGGAGTTGAAAATAAATTCTCCGATATGATCGAAGGAGTTGAAAATAACTCCTCTAATATGATCGAAGGAGTTGTTTCCATTTGTTCTGAAAATGTGCGTAAGCGATAATTTCAACTCTTCCAAGCATATCAGAGAAGTTAGTAGTAACTTCTCCAATATGCTCGGAGAGTTACTTTGAAAGTCTTTGGTTTTGAAGTTAGGGTTTTTTGTGAACAAGGAGATCGATCTGGAGAACTACTAATAGCTTGGAGGAGTAAGAGGGAAACCTTAGGTATTTATTACATCAAAATATTTGTGCCTTGGACAAGTTTTGGGACTTGCAATGGTTAAGTTCGAAGATTGGGGAGAAAGACCATCACGGTGAAGGGGGGAAAAGGCCAACTGGTTATGTATCTTGTAGCCAGGAAAAAAATTAGAATAAACATAAGGGTGGAAGAAAAGGGAAAGGTGTGGTCATGGCAAAGTGACGAAGAACTGAAAAAAAAGGGCTATCGATCTAGGGCAAAGGGAGCAATAAAAACTACAACAAATACCTAAACCTAGCTTAAAAAAATATAGAGAGAAAGGTAACCTTACTTGAACTATGTTGCCACATGTTGGATATGGATAGGGGAGAGTTTCAAACGATGTTTAGATATGCGTTTTTATCCTCGGCTTTTCTCGTTCAATTGAAAAGGGTTGAATAATACTAAACTCAACCCCGTTCCATTTTATAGCCAAATCGTTACTTATGAAATTTAATGAGGTGGTTGGGGTAGGTTTGATCGAAGGAGTTAAGAGAAATTTGTCCGATCAGTTTAGAAGAGTTAGAGGTAAGTTTTCCTATCAGTTTGGAAGAGTTAGAAGTAACTCCTCTGAACATATCAGAAGAGTTAGAAGTAACTCCTCCGATATGATCGAAGGAGTTTCCCCCAACTCTCGCAAAATCGTTATGTATCAGAACAAAAGAAAGGAAATCTTTCGAACTTGTTTGGAGGAGTTTGAAGTAACTCCTACGAACTATTCAGAGGAGTTGAAAATAACTTTGTCGATTTAAAATTTAGATTGCAACACTAAGTACTTGTTTTTTTTCCAAGTGAAACATGAATTACCAGAAGAATCTTTAGATGAAGAAGGGATTAATGAGAATTTCTGTTAGGCTAAAAAATAAGGGGGATCCAATTTTTAGGGAAATAACATAATACAAAATAAAAATGGAGGGTTGTAGTGTCTGTCACAAAAAATGGCGACACACTGGGTGAAGCCTTGGATCTCCGCAAGATGATATCCACATATAAATTTTTAGGAAGAGTGCTCCATCACACAAAATCACAAGGAAGAAGAGATGGGTCCCATAACTTGCATATTTAAAAGACTACGGTGATTCTTACATCAAGGAAACCTTAGGTATTTCTTACATCAAAATATTTGTGCCTTAGACAAGTTTTGGGACTTGCAATGGTTAAGTTTGAAGATTGGGGAGAAAGACCATCACGGTGAAGGGGGGAAAAGGCCAACTGGTTATTTATCCTGTAGCCAGGAACAAATTTAGAATAAACATAAGGGTGGAAGAAAAGGGAAAGGTGTGGTCATGGCAAAGTGACGAAGAACCAGAAAAAGAGGGCTATCGATCTAGGGCAAAGGGAGCAATAAAAACTACAACAAATACCTAAACCTAGCTTAAAAAAATAGAGAGAGAAAGGTAACCTTACTCGGACTATGCTGCCACATGTTGGATATGGATAGGGGAGAGTTTCAAACGATGTTTAGATATGTGTTTTTATCCTCGGATTTTCTCATTCAATTGAAAAGGGTTGAATAATACTAAACTCAACCCCGTTCCGTTTTATAGCCAAATCGTTACTAATGAAATTTAATGAGGTGGTTGGGGTAGGTTTGATCGAAGGAGTTAAGAGCAATTTGTCTGATCAGTTTAGAAGAGTTAGAGGTAAGTTTTCCTATCAGTTTGGAAGAGTTAGAAGTAACTCCACTGAACATATCAACAGAGTTAGAAGTAACTCCTCCGATATGATCGAATGAGTTTCCCCCAACTCTCACAAAATCGTTATGTATCAGAACAAGAACAAAAGAAAGGAACTCTTCCAAACTTGTTTGGAGGAGTTTGAAGTAACTCCTACGAACTATTCAGAGGAGTTGAAAATAACTTTGTCGATTTAAAATTTAGATTGCAACACTAAGTACTTGTTTTTTTCCCAAGTGAAACATGAATTACCAGAAGAATCTTTAGATGAAGAAGGGATTAATGAGGATTTATCTTAGGCTAAAAAATAAGGGGGCTCCATTTTTTAGAGAAATAATAGAATAAAAAATAAAAATGGAGGGTTGTAGTGCCTGTCACAAAAAATGGCGACACACTGGGTGAAGCCTTGGATCTCCGCAAGATGATATCCACATATAAATTTTTAGGAAGAGTGGTCCATCACACAAAATCACAAGGAAGAAGAGATAGGTCCCATAAATTGCATATTTAAAAGACTAAGGTGATTCAAAGAGGGGTGAGACCTATTCCAATTTAACATATTACTCTCAAATTTATATCCAAATCTCATGGTAAATGGATAAAAGGAAGATGTAGGTAGTAAAATAGAAACGAAACATCAATAATGCTGAGAATACAAGTCATAATGCATTTATCTAGTGTTTTTCTGCTGCCATCTAGCATCCATAGCCCCGGTGGAGTCACCCTGGAGTCACAGGAAGAGAGTTGACTTCTCCCTAAAGGTTTTGTAATCGAAAAGTGCCCTGTCCAATTTTTTTCTAATAAGGTAGGGGTTGTTAGCACTCTGTAATTTTGTTCGTCTGATAGACAAATGAAAGAGGTAACTGTTTCAACCAAATTTAGAGCTGGGCACTAGCCTGATGAACTTAGAGATGGCTCTCTCGTGTCACTTGATATTTCTTTGGAAATCAGTGGTTAGATTCAATTTGTTTTGGGGGTTTTTATAAAGTTGCTGGAAAGGAAGGGGAGGGTCACTTTGGGCTATGGAGTCAAAATTCTGAAAGTGAATGAAAACAAAGATTGGTTGGTAGAAATATCTAGAGGATAAAGGATAAATGAGGCAATGAATTTGAGTTGTAAATTTGTATTTAATATGAGTGTAATAAGAAGGATAAAACAAGTAACTGCATCAAAGAATTACTGGAATGAATTCTGAATTAGTTAGGAATAAATTCATAGAGTTTAAATTGCTTGAACCAAGAGCATCATAAAATGAATTCAGAGCTTTTAACTATCCAATTTTAACAGAATACAGTGTAAATGGAATTAAAGAACACAAGAAATACATACAATAAAAGGAGACAAAACCCATATCATCACCATTAGAATATTTTCATAGAGACTTCAAAATCTTCTACATATGTATTCAATTCATCTCCAGAAAATTACAAACTTCTCCTGCTACGAGGGCAGACCCCTCTCAAGTAAGTCCAACCATTCATTTATCCTTTTGATAGTATATATAGATACATTACACAGGGAATTCAAAATGGATCATCTTTCCAGAAATTTCAAAAATAGACAGTGGCCATGAAAGGAGTAATGTACAACAATTGAGCTCCTATTTTCTAGGAAACGTTACAATAAAAAAACTGACATATTCAAGATTTTCACCTTGAATGCCACTTTTTTGCTATCATCACTAAGTTCCCTGAAAGATACTTAATTTAGCTTGAAACCTGTTTCAGGCTAGCAATCTCTTCCTTTAAGGTGTCAAGCCAAGCATGCTGGTTTTCTCCAACACTTTCAACCACTTTAGCTTTGACCTCTGTCTTCCATTGCTTGCTCCTTTTACCCTTGCTAGCTTGCATGCAGGACCCGTCTTCATATCCATTTATGATTAAATACTTTACGATAATATTTAATCTGATCTCTTCACCTGCTCCTAGTTCATCTGTAGGCTTCGTGTGAAATTTTGTTGCCAGTATTTGGGCATCAAGATTTTCTTTCTTCTTCATTGATAGTTTTTCCAGATTATTTGAATATCCCAGTTCGTTGAAGGCTGCTGGATCTGTCTTCTTCATTTCCTCTGTTTTTTCCTGAAGCACGAGCTTATCTCTATTAACTATGCAAGAATTAGATGAATGATTTGTTTTTCGGTTACCCCGATATGTAATAAAACATTAATCACCCGAAACAAAGTAATGTCACCCATATTTCAAATAAAAGTTGTCATTGAGTGCCAATCATGGGATACTGATGAAATTCCTTGCAAGGATAACGAATTATCATGTTTGGCCATCGATTTCAAATGATGAGCCTTCGAATCATTTTTTTGGCGGTGCTCACCCATCATCGCACAGACGAAAAGTACCCAAACAAGTGTCATGAGGTGATTTGACCGGCCATGATCTTTCCCTTTCCACATGAGACCCTTGGATTTGACATATTCAATGATATTTCGACACATGACATCGGGGTGTGATTGAGTGGTTTCACGCTCACCCACTTTCCCCCCCGATATGCATCTGGTGGTGCCACATGCCCTCAAGACAAAACTGTGCTATTCCTATCGGCTCGCTTTGGAAGGATTAACCTACATGTTATTTCTTGGCCTGATATGCTCCACGATCGTTGATCAACAATTCCCACGATCCATGACTCGTTGGGTCCCATTGACTTCACACCTTCATAGATTTATCCCTGTTTGCTAGACGTGACCCTGTTTTCTAGTTTATCGCTACTCTATACTAATTTAGCCTCCTGCTAAATCCCGAGACTTGGAGTCAAAAAGATTGTTTTAGTGATAACATGGGCTTCAACTAGGGATGCTATCCTCCCTGTGAGGTAGCAAATAACAACATACCTTGTGCCTTATCCATTGTAACTTATCTCACAACTGGTGTGTGTCGTACCTTGACCTGTCACCAACATCTGTTGAAAACCAAAGTTTGTATACCTCCCTCCTCTGGAGGCTGGACACACCGCTAATCATATGGTTGAATACTTTATTTGGAGACCTAAACTAGAACATGCCCAATCCATGAGCTTATTCGCGCCTACCTACCCTAACTACTCAAATGTAATGATAATCAAGTGAAATAAAAATGCCAATGCAACCAGGCCATGATTTTACCCATTGCTTGTTTTCTTGGCACAAGCTTACTCCTAAGCCTGTTCACTGATAGCCCATTCGAGAAGTTATATATGAATTTTAATCTTAGAATTTCAAAAACATTGGGACTATTTATTTTTTCTAGCAAAATTGCAAATGGATCTTCCAACACATGCATAAGGCCAAAACCATGTTTCACTTCTTCCACTGCATTCTTACTTCCATGCGATTTACCCTGTCAATTTCCATCAAAAGGTCAATAAATCTGCTGAGACTGCTGGAAGTAACAACCTCCTGAATCAAAAGACAACACTGGATGAAAAGACACCTCTGGTGTAAAACAATCCATATCTAATATTGATGTTGATTGGTCATTATCTTCATCTCTGAGCTTACATTTCATCCTAAGCCTTAAATTTTGACTATTAGGATTTTCCATATAACATGCCATAGGGTCATGAAAACCATGAAAAATCATTTCTTCTTGATGAAGAAAAACATAAAGACAAGCCTCTTTCATAAGTGTTTGTTGTTCGTGCTCTATTCCTTTTGTTCTGAGAACATTTCCAATTGAAATGACAACAATAGGTTTGTCTACTCTTCCATGCATATCAACAAAAACATTCATACATCCTTGAACATATTCAGATAGGACAACCAAATTATGTGTACCAGGACTATCCTCTTGTTCATCAAACAATTTTGGTTTCATCTTATTAACCTTTTGGAAATTTTCTTGAAGACTTTCATTTTGGCTTATAGATGAATGAAGGGGAATAAGTTCCCATTCATAATATTCTTGCAAATGTGGAAATCTAATAGCATGAACTATTTCACATTCTAGAGTTCTCATGGATGATTTATCAAAACCATGATTTTAAGGTGAATCAAATAAAACAACTGCCTCTTCATTATCTTTCTGTATTTCTGATTGAAAAGTGGCATACACTTTTTTGTTGCTTTCCTAAAACTCTATGTAATTTGTTTGTTCATTGCTTGAAGTCTCCATAGATGCAGTTTCAGAATCCTCATCTCTGCCTAAGCCACTTAGAATTTAAACAATCACACCATTCATAGGGGAAGAAAGAAAACTTTGAAACACTTTGTCTTGCTAGAAATCTTGTTGTATATTTTCATTAAGTCTAGGAGAAGGAAAATGAACTTTAACAACAATTTCTTGATCAACTTCATCTTCATTTTCAAGTTGGTATTTAAGAACAGGTTGCAAATCTGAACTAAAATAACCTTCCATGTAATCAGCCACATGATCATTAAATGCATGTGTAGGTTGTTGATCTTCCTCACCGACAACAATTTGCTCATGTAAAGCAGTGCCATTGAAGTCAGACTTTCCTGCTTCCTTTGTTACATCATGATTTTCTTTCAACAATTCAAAGGAAGAAAAACATAATGGAAAATGGTTTTCATTTGAAAGTCCACTGTATTCTGAATATTCAACATCATGTATGGAGGATTTCTGATTTGAAACATTATAAACATTTTGCTTCAACGATTTGAAAGAAGAAAAACTCAGTGGCAAGGTTCTTTCACCTGTTTCAAAACCTTCTTCATTTTCTTCACTATTGTCATATGCACAATTTTCAATTTCTTTGGTTTGCTGAATACACTCATTTTCAAGTTCATCTTCGACCAATGGCTACAGTTTGGAACTGACAAGACCTTCTACATAATAAGTGACGGGGTCATCAAACAAATGAGAAGATTGCTGAAATTTCTTGTCAATTTGTTCCAGTGAATCAATGTGATTTGGCATCAACACACATTCCTTTGCTTCAATGACGATCTTAGAATTTTCTTTCAACAATTTAAATGAAGAAAAGAATAAAGGTAAATAATTCCCTTCAGTTGATTCAATACTTTCTTCTTTGTAACTGTGAAATGTAGGCTGATTTCTTTCATAACACTGCCGAAAAATAATATTTTCTGATAGAGGAAATGCAGTTGGCTATTATGGGAGGTCATCATCATAATCATCATCATCATGTTCATCCTATATAGGCAAATCAACAACATATGAAATATTGTGTGACAAGAAAAAACTTGGGACATCAACCTGTTCCTCAACAAACTGATTTGCAAACTCATCTTCTTGACTATCCACAAATGAATATATCAAAGAATCAACTCCATGCTTGTCATGGGGAGTATCAGAAACTACATTATAAGTACCCTCTCTTTCAATAAGTGGGATACAATCCTTTGCAAAATCATTTACATTCAAAACTTCAAGATAACCTATGATATCATCAATTTTATGCTCAAGATTCCACTCAAGTGTCCTCTATTCATATTCATTCTCATGTCCTAGAACACCCAACTCTTCACTTCAAATTTGTTCACATGATAGGATATTGTGTTGAATCTCCTGAGAATGATCAAACGATTGTTGTAAGGTCTCAGGTGTTCTTTCCATCAGGAGGAAAGAAAAATCTGGGTGAAGAGTAGTGGCATACTAGAGCATGGTAGCAGCTTCAGTGGGTTGAATTTATTTGGGAAGATCATAATAAATACTGGAAAAAATTCTACTGAATGTGGAAATGGTCTCGTTGCTTTGCCTTTTCAAGGCATAGAATTATGTAAGTTGTAGGTCTAGAGATTTCTTCTTACCCCAGAAATTAAAAAAAACACTGTTCAATTCTTCCCATGAGCTAATGGTCCCTGGTTACAAATGTTTAAACCATTCTTTGGTATCTCCTTTCAAGGATTGAGACAAATCCCTCATACAAACATTGTCATGGTCAATCTCAAACAAATCTATAAAATGGTTGAATTCTTGGATGTGTTTTTGAGCTGTGATGGCACCAAGTTCTCCATCAAACACAGGCAGGTATTCATAGTGATTTGGAGGAAAATCATGAAGGATGTGGGGTAGTTTCAATGGTCTATATCTGTGCTGGGTATTGGAGGGTGTTGAATCAAGTACAAGAGGCGAAATATCAGCCTTGGCTTCATGAGGCTTATCAACTTGGTTGGGGTTATCATATGGCTCAAATGGGAGATTTTGATCAAAATCAGTGATGAACTGAGGGGATATCTATATAATTTTAAGAGGAGGATATACAATTTCAAGATTGTCATGATCATCATTTGCATGCAGTAGGTGAAGAAAAAATTGTTTAGCATGTTCAGGAAAGGATCAAAGATAATTTACAACAAAAAATATAATGTCTTGGAAAAAACCTAATTTTAAGTACTTGTTTTCTTCCATGATGCCCTTTCATACCTCTATCAAGGGATCTCATCTTCAGACAGTGGAGTCACCAATGATGTTTTGGAAGCTGGATTCTTCATTGAGAGTGGAGTCACCAGTTAAAATTGAAATTTCTAGATTCTTCTACCAGTGGAATCACCTTCAAATTGATTTTTTGATGTGTGGAGTCGCCAGAGTAGGAATACATCCAATATGTGCCTAAGTGTCTGCTACTCTCAGACCTTAGAACTCAACCATGTCATTCTTTCCTAGGGAAAATGTTTGAATTTCGTTCCCAACAATGGCATCAGAATGTTAGCACTTTGTAAATTTTGTCCCGCTGATAGACAAATGAGAGATGTAACTATTTCAAAAAAATTTAGAGCTAGGCACTAGCCTGCTCAACTCAGAGGGGGATCTCTCGTGTCACTTGATGTTTCTTTGGAAATTGGTGGCTAGATTCAGTTTGTTTTGGGGGTTTTTATAAAAATGTTGGCAAGGAAGGGGAGGGTCACTTTGGGCTATGGAGTCAAAATCATGAAAGTGAATGAAAACAATGACTAGCTGGTAGAAATATCAAGAGGATAAAGGCTAAATGATGCAATGAATCTAATTTGTAAATTCATATTTAAGCTGAGTGTAAGAAGAAGGAGAAACAAGTAACCGCATCAGAGAATTTCTAGAATGAATGAATTAGTTAGGAAGAAATTTACATAGTTTAAATTGCTTAAAACGAGAGCATCATAAGATGAGTCTGAGATTTTAACTATCCAATTTTAACATAATACAATGTAAATGAAATTAAATAACACATGAAATACATACAATAAAAGGAGACAAAACCCATATCATCACCATTAGAATCTTTTCATAGAGACTTCAAAAGCTTCTGCATATGTATTCAATTCAACTCCATAAAATTACAAAGTTCTCCTACTACGAGGGCAGACCCCTCTCTGGTAAGTCCAACCATTCATTTATCCTTTTGATAGTATATATAGATACATTACATAGGGAATTCAAAATGGATCATCTTCCCCGAAATTTAAAAAATAGACAGTGGCCATGGAAGGAGTAATGTACAACAACTGAGCTCCTATTTTCTAGGGAATGTTACAATAAAAAATTGACATATTCAATATTTTCACCCTGAATGCCACTTGTTTGCTATCATCACAAAGTGCCCTGAAAGATACTTAATTTAGCTTGAAACCTATTTTTGGCCAGCAATCTCTTCCTTTAAGGTGTCAAGCCAAGCATGCTGGTTTTCTCCAACACTTTCAACCACTTCAACTTTGACCTCTGTCTTCCGTCGCTTGCTCCTTTTACCCTTGCCAGCTTGCATGTAGGACCCATATGCATATCCATTTATGATTAAATCCTTCATGATAAGATTTAATTTGATCTCTTCACTTGCTCCTGGTTCATCTGCAGGCTTCATGTGAAATTTTGTTGCCAGTATTTAGGCAACAAGCTTTTCTTTCTTCTTCATTGATAATTTTTCCAGATTATTTGAATATCCCAGTTCGTTTAAGGCCGATGGATCTGTATTCTCCATTTCCTCTGTTTTGTCCAGAAGAACGATCTTATCTCTCTTAACTATGCAATAATTAGAGGAATGATTTGTTTTGTGGTTACCCCGTTCTGTAATAAAACGTTAATCGCCCAAAACAAAATAATTTCACCCATGTTTCGAATGAAAGTCATAATTGAGTGCCAATCATGGGCTACTAATGAAATTCCTTGCAAGGATAACGACTTATCACGTTCGATCATCGATTTCAAATGATGAGCCTTCGAATTAGTTTTTTGGCGGCACTCACCCGACATCGCATGGACTAAAAGTAACCAAACAAGTGTCTCGAGGTGATTTGACCAGCCATCAGCTTTCCCTTTCCAAATGCGACCCTTGGATTTGACATATTCAATGATATTTCGACACGTGACATCAAGGTGTGATTGAGCGGTTTCACGCTCACCCACTTTCCCCCCGGATATGCATCTGGTGGTACCACATGCCCTCAAGACAAAACCGTGGTATTCTTATCGACCCACTTTTGAAGGATTAACCTCCATGTTAGTTCTCGGTCTGATACGCTCGACGACCATTGATCGACAATGCCCACGAACCATGACCCATCTGGTCCCATCGACTTCACACCTCCACTAGATTTAGCCCCGTCCACTAGATGTGACCCCGTCTGGTAGTCTATCGCTCCTCTATAATGATTTATCCTCCTGCTAAATCCCAAGACTTGGAGTCCAATTTTTTTTTATAGTGATAACATGGGCTCCAACTGGGGATGCTATCCTCCCTACGAGGTAGAAAAGAACAACATAACTTGTGCCTTATCCATTGTAACTTCTCTCACAACTGGTGTGTGCCGTACCTTGACTTGTCACCAACGTCCGTTGAAAACCAAAGTTTGCATACCTCCCTCCTCTCGAGGCTGGACGGACTACTAATCATATGACTGAATACTTTATTTGGACACCTAAACTAGAACATGCCCAATCCACTAGCTTATTCATGCCTACCTACTCTAACTACTCAAATGTACTGCCAGTCAAGTGAAATCAAAATGATAATGCAACCATGCCAACATTTTACCCACTTCTTGTTTTCTTGGCACATGCTTTCTCCTAAGCCTGTTCACTGATAACCCATTTGAGAAGTTATATATGAATTTGAATCTTAGAATTTCAAAAAAATTGGGACTGTTAATTATTTTTTCTAGCAAAATTGCAAATGGATCTTCCAACACATGCATAAGACCAAAACCATGTTTCACTTCTTCCACTACATTCTAGCTTCCATGCGATTTACCCTGTCGATTTCCATCAAGAGGTCGATAAATCTATTGAGACTACTGGAAGTAGCAACCTCCTGAATCATAAGACAACACTGGATGAAAAGACACCTCTGGTGTAACACAATCCATATCTAATATTGACGTTGATTGGCCATTATCTTCATCTCCGAGATTACATTTTATCCTAAGACTTAAATTTTGACTATTAGGATTTTCCATATAACATGCCACAGGGTCATGAAAACCATGAAAAATCATTTCTTCTTGATGAGAAAAAACAAAAAGACAAGCCTCTTTCATAAGTGTTTGTTTTTCGTGCTCTATTCCTTCTGTTCTGAGAACATTTCCAAATGAAATGAAAGAAATAGGTTTGTCTACTCTTCCACGGATATCAAAAAAAAATTCATACATCCTTGAACATCTTCAGATATGACAACCAGATTATGTGTACTAGGACTATCCTCTTGTTCATCAAACAATTTTGGTTTGGTTTTATTAACTTTCTGGAAATTTTCTTGAGGAATGTCATTTTGGCTTACAAATGAATGAAGGGGAATAAGTTCCCGTTCATAATAGTCTTTCAAATGTGGAAAGATAACAACATGAACTATTTCACATTCTAGAGTTCTCATGGATGCTTTATCAAAACCATGATTTTCAGGTGAATCAAATAAAACAACTGCCTCTTCATTATCTTTCTGTATTTCTGATTGGAAAGTGGCATACACTGTTTTGTTGCTTTCCTGAAACTCTATGTAATTTGTTTGTTCATTGCTTGAAGTATCCATAGATGGAGTTTCATAATCCTCATTTCTGCATAGGCCACTTAGAATTTGAACAATCACATCATTCATAAGGGAAGAAAGACAACTTTGAAACACTTTGTCTTGCTGGAAATCTTGCTGTATATTTTCATTAAGTCCAGGAGAAGGAAAATGACCTTTAACAACAATTTCTTGATCAAATCCATCTTCATTTTCAAGCTGGTAGTTGAGCACAGGCTGCAAATATGAACCTTCTATGTAATCAACCACATTATCATTAAATGCATGTGTAGGTTTTTGATCTTCCTCACTGACAACAATTTGCTCATGTAAAGCAGTGCCATTGCAACCAGACTTTCCTGCTTCCTTTGTTACCTTATGATTTGCTTTCAACAATTCAAAAGAAGGAAAACATAATGGAAGATGGTTTTCATTTGCAAGTCCATTGTATTCTGAATATTCAACATCATTTCTGGAGGATTTCCGATTTGAAACATTATAAACATTTTTCTTCAGTGATTTGAAAGAAGAAAAACATAGTGGCAAGGTTCTTTCACCTGATTCAAAACCTTCATTTTCTTCACTGTTGTCATATGCAAAATTTTCAATTTCTTTGGTTTGTTGAATACACTCATTTTTAGGTTCATCTTTGACCAATGGCTACAATTTGGAACTGGCAAGACCTTCTGCATAATAAGTAACAGGGTCATCAAACACATGAGAAGATTGCTGCAATTGCTTGCCAATTTGTTCCAATGAATCAATGTGATTTGACATCAACACACATTCCTTTGCTTCAATTATGATCTTAGAATTTTCTTTCAACAATTTAAATGAAGAAAAGAATAAAGGTAAAGAATTCCCTTCAGTTGATTCAATACTTTCTTCTTTGTAACTGTGACATGTAGGTTGATTGCTTTCATTACACTATTGAAAAAGAATATTTTCTGATAGAGGAAATGTAGTTGGCTGTTCTGGGAGGTCATCATCATAATCATCATCATATTCATCGTATATAGGAAAATAAACAACATCTGTAATATTGCCCGACAAGAAAATTTTTGGGACATCAACCTATTCCTCAACAAACTAATTTGCAAACTCATCTTCTTGACTGTCCAAAAATGAATATATGAAACAATCAACTCCATGATTTTCATGGGGTGTATCAAAAACTACATAAGTACCCTCTCTTTCAATAAGTGGGATACAATCCTTTGCAAAATCATTTACATTCAAAACTTCAAGAGGACCTATGATATCATCAATTTTATGCTCAATATTCCAGTCAAATGTCCTTTGTTCATATTCATTCTCATGTCTTGGAACACCCAACCCTTCACTTCGAATTTGTTCACATGCTAGGATATTGTGTTGAATATCCCAAGCATCATCGAACATTTTCTCTAAGGTCTCAGGTCTTCTTTCCATCAGGAGGAAAGACAAATTTGGGTGAAGAGTAGTGGCATATTGGAGCATGGAAACAATTTCAGTGGGTTGAATTTCTTTGGGCAGATCATAATAAATACTGGAAAACCTTCTGCTGAATGTGGAAATGGTCTCATTTCTTTTCCTTTTCAAGGCATATAATTTTGTAAGCTGTAGGTATTAAGATTTCTTCTTACCCCATAACTTCAAAAAAACACTCTTCAATTCTTCCCATGAGATAATGGTCGATGGTTTCAAATGTTTAAACCATTCTTTGGTATCTCCTTTCAAGGATTGAGAGAAATCCCTCATACAAACATCGTCATGGTTAATAACAAACAAATTTGTAAAATGGTCGAATTCTTGGATGTGTTTTTCAATTGTGATGGCACCAAGTTCTCCATCAAACACATGTAGGTTTCACAGTGATTTGGAGGAAAATCATGAAGGATGTGGGGTAGTTTCAAGGGTTTGAATTGGTGTTGGGTCTTGGAGGGTGTTGGATCAAGTACACGAGGTGAAATATCAGCCTTGGCTTCATGAGGCTTATCAACTTGGTTGGGGTTATCATATGGCTCAGATGAGAGATTTTGATCAAAATCAGTGATGAACAGAGGGGATATCTGTATAATTTTAGGAGGAGGATATACAATCTCAATATTGTCATGATCATCATTTGCATGCAATAGGTGAAGAAAAATTTGTTTAGCATGTTCAGGAAAGGACCAGAGGTAATTTACAAAAAAAAATATAATGTCTTGGAAAAAAACCCAATTTTAAGTACTTGTTTTCTTCCATGATGCCTTTTCATACCTCTATCAAGGGATCTCATATTCAGATAATGGAGTCGCCAATGATGTTTTGGAAGCTGGATTCTACATTGAGAGTGGAGTCACCAGTCAAAATTGAAATTTCTAGATTCTTCTACCAGTGGAATCACCTTCAAACTGATTTTTTGATGTGTGGAGTCACCAGAGCAGGAATACATCCAATATGTGCCTAAGTGTTTGCTACTCTCAGACCTTATAACTCAACCATGTCATTCTTTCCCAGGGAAAAAATTTCAATTTCGTCCCCGACAACGATGCCAAAATGTTAGCACTCTATAAATTTTGTCTGGCTGATAGACAAACGCTAGAGGTAACTATTTCAACCAAATTTAGAGCTGGGCACTAGCTTGCTCAACTCAGAGAGGGATATCTCATGTCATTTGATATTTCTTTGGAAATCAATGGCTAGATTCAGTTTGTTTTGGGGGTTTTTATAAAGTTGTTGGCAAGGAAGGGGAGGGTCACTTTGGGCTATGGATTCAAAATTATGAAAGTGAATGAAAAAAATGACTGGATGGTAGAAATATCCAGAGGATAAAGGCTAAATGAGGCAATGAATCTAAGTTGTAAATTTGTATTTAATCTGAGTATAAGAAGAAGGATAAAGCAATTAACTGCATCAGAGCATTACTAGAATGAATTCTGAATTAGTTAGGAAGAAATTTACACAGTTTAAATTGCTTAAACTGAGAGCATCATAAGATGAATTCTAAGCTTTTAACTATCCAATTTTAACAAAAGACAGTGTAAATTGAATTAAAGAACAAAATAAATACATACAATAAAAGGAGACAAAACCCATATCATCACCATTAGAATATTTTCATAGAGACTTCAAAAGATTCTTCATATGTATTCAATTCAGGTCCAGAAAATTACAAATTTCTCCTGCTACGAGGGCAGACCCCTCTCCGGTAAGTTCAACCATTTATTTATCCTTTTGATAGTATATATAGATACATTACATAGGGAATTCAAAATGGATCATCTTCCCCAAAATTCCAAAAATAGACAGTGTCCATGGAAGGAGTAATGTACAACAACTGAGCTCCTATTTTCTAGGGAATGTTACAATAAACAACTGACATATTCAAGCTTTTCACCCTGAATGCTACTTGTCTGCTATCATCACAAAGTTCACTGAAAGATACTTAATTTAGCTTGAAACCTGTTTCAGGATAGCAATCTCTTCCTTTAACGTGCCAAGCCAAGGAGGTTTTCTCCAATACTTTCAACCACTTCATCTTTGACCTCTGTCTTCCGTCACTTGCTCCTTTTACCCTTTCCAGCTTGCATGCATGACCCATCTGCGTATTCATTTATGATTAAATCCTTCATGATAGGATTTAATCTGATCACTTCACCTACTCCCGGTTCATCTGCAGGCTTCGTGTGAAATTTTGTTGCCAGTATTCGGGCAACAATCTTTTCTTTCTTCTTCATTGATAATTTTGCCAGATTATTTGAATATCTCGGTTCATTGAAGGCTACTGGATCTTTCTTATCCATTTCCTCTATTTTTTCTAGAAGCACGATATTATCTCTCTTAACTGTGCAATAATTAGACGTATGATTTATTTTGCGGTTACCCTGTTCTGTAATAAAACGTTAATCGCCTGAAACAAAGTAATGTCACCCATGTTTCGAATGACAGTCGTCATTGAGTGCCAATCATGGGATAATGATGCAAGTCCTTGCAAGGATAACAAATTATCATGTTCGACCATCGATTTCAAATGATGATCCTTCGAATTAGTTTTTCCTGCTAAATCTCGAGACTTGGAGTCCAAAAATTTGTTATAGTGATAATAGGGGCCAAGCCAAAGATGTTGAAATTTTGAATGTTTCCCTTTATATTCATGTGGCTTGTACCATTTTGTGACTAAGTCCCCAACTTGGAAATATTTCTCACCTGCATATTTCTTATCAAACCATCAGTTAACTATTTGTTGGTGAGCTTAAAAATTAGTTTTGGTTTTGTCATGTGTTTCCTCAAGGTTCAACAAAGTATTGATATGACTTTGGATGACATGGAATTATCTGCCTCGACACTGTTGTGTAAGTTGGAGGGAAGGTAGGTAAATGTTTGAAGGTAAAACAACTTATTTTCCATACACAAGAAAGTAAGACGAGGTTGTGATGGAGGCTTTGGGAGTGTCACGATCCGCTGAGAGAGCATTTTGTAATGCATTATGCCAATTTCATATAAGGATACAAATGATATTTCAGTTTGTGGATTTTTCCAGGTCGTTTCCTTGGGGATAGTAATTGGCTGAATATTTTAAAATAATCCCCTTTTCCAATGCATACTCCGATAATTTCAAAGATGAGAAGTAAGTAGCATTATCAAATACTAAATAGTTAGGAATGCCAAACCTCATGATAATGTGTCGCTCAAGAAAATTTATTATTACTTCCTCATTCACTTTGACTAAAGGTATTGCTTCAATACAACATGTGAAATAATAAGTTGTGATCAAAATATGCCTATGTTGTTTGGATGAATGAGGATTCATATCACCAATGATATCTAGGCCCCACTACTCGAAGGATTCCTCCACTGCTATAGGTTGAAGAGGAAGAGAAACTTTACGTTCCCTACCCACAAATTTTTGACATGCCTCACAACTTCTTGAGTATGCGTGAGCATCCTTGAAGAGTGTGGGACATTAGTATCCTACTCTCAAAACTTTGTGAGCTGTCGTGTCTCCTGAGAAATGACCATTATCTTATCCATCGTGCATATCTTTTAGGACTTTATCAACATCTTGTATTTCGAGGCATCTGAGTAACACTCCATCGTAATTCTTTCTGAACAAGAAGCCATGTAACAATTGATACTGTAAATATTTCATCCACAATGTTCTTTTTTTCTTCACATTGAGATGGTCCATAGTAGTGCCATGCTATAGATAATATTTAAGATCATTGTAACACGATCCTTCAATGGCTGGAACATATGGAACCTGGTGAGTTTACATTATCGCTTCATCTTGCCAACCATCCTCCTCTTGTTCTTCAACGTCAGCTCCTTGTGTCACTAATTTACACAAGCATTGACCTTTCACGATGTTGGATGGATTTAATTCAAGGTCATACTCTTGTAGAGATGTCATCCAATTCCCTCGTCTTTCACCCAATTCCTTTTGAACGAACAAGGACCTTACTTCTGGGTGTGGGACAATGAATTTAGTGTGATTTTTTAGGATATAAGGTCTGAACTACTTGATTTCTTTATGAACAATGAAGGCTTGCTTGTCCACCGGAGGATAAGTCAATTCAACACCTTGCAACCTAATGCTCATAAGCACGATCATAGGGTATTCATCTCCTTGTTCATCATTTTGTGTGAGCACTGTTGCTAACGAATGATCAGACACAAATGTATATAGCAAGAAATCTTTGGAAAAATCAGGACTCCAAAGAGATGGTGCATTGGCTATAGAGGTTTTAATGTTTGCGAATGCTTCCTTTTCCAATGGTGTCCTTTTTCACTGCCCATCCTTTTTAATCATATTTTGTAAAGGTTTCACAATTTCAGCAAAATCTTGAACGAATCTTCTTACGAAATTGATTTTTTCAAAAAAGGATTGCATGGATCTCTTGCTGTGGGAGAAATATGTAGAATGTACCTCATTCTCTCTGGATCCGCCGAAATCCCATATTTGGAAATAATGTTTCCTAATAAAATACCTTCTGAAAAAATGAATATAGTTTTCTTGGGATTAAGAGAAATCCCATATTTTCTGCAATGTTTGAAAATCTGTCTCACATGTTTTGGGTGGTCTTCTCTTTTTTTAGAATAAATGGTGACATCATCAAGGTAAACCACCATGCTTTGAATGATTATTGATTTGAAAGAGATTACCATCGCCCTATGAAAGGTAGCTCCTACGTTCATGTAATATTCTAGATTTAACATAGTATGCAAAACACAAATATTTAGCAAGCAATGACAAAACAACAATAATGTAACTAGATTAATATCAGAATAATACCATAATAACACCAAAAAGAGCACCTTTATTATTGATAACAATGTTCACTCGCCTCTTCGAGGAGGAAACCTCTAACAGAGCATAGCTCTATGACAATAATCTCCAAGACAAAACTTCTCATACCCTTTACTCCTATTTATACTAAATCTATCTATCCAAAAGAACAATATAGAAGAAGATCCTTCTAGAAGTGGAAAATTTTATTAGGTCTTCTTACATTTGAATTATTCTTCCTTATTGCTAGGCCTTATTAATATTGGGCTTTATTACATGAAAATATATTATTCTACCTACGTGAGGGGTTAGACAGGTTAGATCCCTAACATTCCCTCTCCCTTAAAAACAACCTTGTCCGCAAGGCTTGAGATGAGGAATTTTTTGCAGAATGGTAGCTGGTTCCCAAGTGACATCTGTTGGAGTTGTATATTTCCACTGGACTAACACTGCCTTGATGGTGTGCTAATGAAGACAACACTCACATTGGTCCAAAACTGCTTGTGGTTGCAACTAGATGGAGCCTTCTTCATCCAACTCAGGAAGGATGGTTAGAGTTTGGCACTTAGTTCCAATCACCTTCTTTAAGTAGGAGACATGAAAAAAAGGATGGAGCTTAGAATGATTGGGAAAAGATAGTTGATAGGCCACCTATCCCACATGCTTGAGAATGGTATAAGGACCATAAATATTGGGCATCGATTTTTGACAATGGTCGACCTTGAGTGAAGTTTTCTTATAAGGTTGTAGTCGAAGAAACACCTGGTCTCCTTCAGCAAATTGACATTCAGAGTGACCTTGATCTGCCTATTTCTTCATGTGATTATGGGCCATGACTAAATTTTCTTTGAGGGTACGAAGAATAACCTCTCAAATTGTAAGAGTTTGGTCAACCACCTAGACCTTGGAGACACCTGGAAGGTATGAAATAACTGAAGGTGGATTTTGTCCATATACTGCTTCAAAAGGACTAATGAAAGTAGCTGTATGGTAAGAAGTGTTGTACCACCATTCAACTAGTGGTAACCATTAAGCCCACTATTTTTTCCTTTCAGATGCAAAACAACTTAGATATGTTTCCAAACACTTATCGAAAAATTCAATTTTGCCATCAGTATGGGGATGATAAGCTGTGATGAGATGCAATTGGATGCCCTGTAGCTTGAACAGTTCTTTCCAAAAATTGCTGGTGAACGTGGGATCTCGATCAGAAACAATAGAATGAGGCATGACATGAAGCTTGAAGACATGATCCATGAAAATTTGAGCCACAATGGAGGTAGTAAATGGGTGTTGAAGAGCACATAAATGAGCATACTTGGAAAGACGATCAACAACCACGATGATGACTAACTTATTGCCCAATTTAAGTAATCCCACAATAAAATCCATAAAGATATCCCTCCAGATAGTAGGTGGAATTGGAAGCGGTTGTAGTGTGCCATGAGCTTCGACTGTTTCTCTCTTGTTGCATTGAAAAACATCACATTCTACCACAAACGTGTGAACATCCTATTTCATACCATCCTAGAAAAAAGAACGTTTGACTCGGTCATAGGTTTTGGTAAACCCCGAGTGCTCAGCTGTGGGTGTAGCATGAAGCTCAAAAAGTACCGTGGATTTAAGTTGTGACTGTTTACTTAAATACAAATGATCTTTGTAGTGAATCTCATCATTGTGCCAATAGTACCTTGGGGAAACTAGAGAATTGTCCTGCAATTGTTGGATCAAATGTGAAATTTTGGGATCTTGTAGCCATTCCTAGCGAACAACTTGGAGCCAATCTGGTACAATGAAGGAGTGGGAAAAAAGGGCCCTTCATCTTCATATTTTCTTGAAAGAGCATAAACAACCACATTGCCTTTGGATTTCTTGTAAATGATCTCATAATCATATACAAAGATCTTAGTCACCCATTTTTGTTGCTTCGGGGAAGAAGGGAATTGCTACAGAAAATACGTGAGGCTTTGATGATATTTCTTAATTTGGAAGTGCTACCCCAATAGATAAGGACACTAGAGATCCACTGCATGCAAAATAACCAACATTTTATTTTCATAGATTTATTGGCCCAAATGTTTCTCTAACAGTTGTTTGCTGGTAAAGGCCAAAGACCAACCATATAGCATAAGGAATGCTCCAATTCAGTGCCAGAGATCCATTGCATGTAAAATAACCAACATTTCATTTCCATAGATTGATTGGCCCAAATGTTGCTCTAACAATTGTTTGCTAGTAAAGGCCAAAGGCCAACCATATTGCATAAGGACTGCTCCAATTCCTCTCTCGAAAGAATCACATTCTAGGACAAAGTTCCTTGTAAAATGATGTAGGCCCCTTACTCCCCATAGGCCTGTGCGACCTCCCAGTCAAAGGATCTCTGATTCTTGAGTTTGATGACTCTTTGAAACCTTAATGGGTTCCTTCTGTATCAAGACACATGCCCTTTAGGCTTCTTGGTGCAGGTCCAATGGAACCCACAACCTTCCCTTTCTCTCTGCTACGAAGTCTCAGAGTGCTGAGTGATAGCTCATTTTCATATAAGCCCTCTCTTGAATGCAACCTTGGGCTATGACCACATGATTGCAGGCGCACCCACAAGCGGTTTGGAGTTCAACTACTTTTGGGCCTGCAATTATCCTCAAGCTTCCACATGTCCTCCTGACTAAACCATGGTTTGAATTGTGGCCTGCGCTCATTATTTTAAACTCCGTGCAACTCCTGTTCCTGTAATGCTATGGGATCGTTGATCTTGACGATAATATATGAATCATTGGTTCAGATATGCACCCTTCGAATCTACGGACTAGATCTTCCCTCCTTAAATCAACGGCTGTGATCTCTTTCGCAACTCCAGAATTCTGGGTTTTCAAATCTCAAACCCAACTTTCTTCCGTACTCAATTCTTTCGGAACTCACGATCTGCTGACACCTGTCCTACTCGATCAATGGTTCTACTCCCACTTCGAATACTTGACCTTTCAACTCAGATCAATGGTCCCGTGATCCTCTTCTCGATCGACGGTCGAGAACTCCTTCAGGTCTCTAGACTTCTGAGATCTCAAATCTCAAACCTACCTTTTCCCAATGGTTTTTACCATAAGTCTATGATCCACTAGCACTTGTCCTCCTGATCTAACGATTGAGGATTACTTCAGGTATTTACCTGAAATGCATGGATCTACGCCACGTCCCTATTAGATCCGACAATTGTAAATCACTTCAGGACTTTACCCGGAGTTCACAGATTCACGCCATGTCTCCCTTAGATCTCACAGTCCAGATATTACTTTGGGTCTTCGGGTCTTTGCACTCCGGAAATTTTAGTTCTCAAACTGAAAATCCCACTTCAACTTTCTTGGAGCTCATGATTTGTTGACAAGTGTCCACTTATAGATCGATGGCTCTTGGCTCTTCTACTCTCCGCTCTTCGAGAATCTCAAGTTTCAAATTCGGCTCCTCCTAGGATTACAATATCTGATGACTCAGATTCACTTAATCGATTCGATGCCTGATATTACTTCGGGTGATATGATGGCTCAGATCTACTTCGGCTGATCAAACGACTGGGATTCACTTCGGGTTTTTGGCTCTCCAGACTTCGGGAATCTCAGATCTCCAATATTGTGAGTTTTCTCTCTCCTCTGCATGCGAAGTGCTAAGGCTCTTGCACCTTCCTCTGATCCGATGATTTCCCATCTTCTTCACTGCGATCTAACAATCACAGTCGCTCCTCCTCCTGAGCTTCTAATATCTCCCCGCTTGGAAGATTTATCAATATTCAAAGGTTTCAAACCTTTGTTCTTTCTATGAGTCTGACTCTAGGATCTCATCAACACTCATGAAAAGTGTTATCTCTCCTGAGATTCTACCCTTGAAAGGATTTCGATCTCCCATGTACACCTTGCGTTCTTGGGATTTCGAATAACTCAGTTCGAAGGATTTTCTTGAAAATAAAATTCTTCTCACCCACTTGGCATCCCTCTTCACTTGTTCTTCAAAGCTTGTTGGCTTCCTGAAACTGTGCACACCTTGCACTTGGTTTGATTTTCTCTGGTTCTCTCTGAACTTCTCTAAGTCAATTCGAGACTCAGTCTACACATTCCTTGTGTTCGATATCCACACCTTGCATATGAGTGTCAGAAGAGAAACAACTGAAACTCATCCAGTTTCATCACAAAATCATACAGTCAATCTCTCGGACAATCATACATGAACGAAAATGAAAATAACCAAACACACAGAATATCACAGTCATTCAATCATACATCAAATGAACACAATCCAAGGATTGGGACAATTTTGTCATTTCTATTCATTCATGAAAACAAAATACAAAATGTTCCTTCTACTCTACTATGCTCTACTGATCTCTCTGATCTCTATATCCTACAATAATCTCTATCTCCTACAATACTCATGCATTATGATCTATTACAATGAAACAATAAACTATCTAAGGACCGGCTCCATGAGCTCTCTCATCCTGTTTGCATTCTATTATATCAAACTCAAAGTTGTTACCTACTTTTTACTATTACAATAACTAACAATTATTGCTAGATAGAGTCAACACTCCATATCTGTAATCTCTTACAGTCCATAAGACTTTACAAACAAGTTACATTTTTAAATGCTGTTTACAAAATATCCCAACAATCGATTAAATTCTGGATTTAATCTTTGATTTGAAATTTTGTCGTTGCTGAGATGTCATTTGTTTGCCTCCACATGTGCATTGTTGACTTTGAAGGTGATGTTCCTACATCATACTCCTCTGGTTAAAGTTTTTCATGGAATCCTGTCCATGAGCTCTTGCATCGTCTTTCCACGATTCAAAATATTAGGTTCTGTGACCCAACTTGAATCTTCCATTGGATGATCTTTCCACTTCACTAAGTACTCAAGATATGTATTCCTCATGGTTTTCTTTCCATCTCCCTGTTCAATGATTTTCTCCTTCTGAGGTTTTTCTACTGTGGGTAATTTCTCTTCGCACTGAAATTTTTTCTGATCATCTGATTCTCCTACTTCATCTCTCCTATAAGGATACAGGTCTGCAACATTGAATATCGACGATATCCCAACATTGTCTGGAAACTCAATCTCGTAATCATTGGCTGCGAATTTCCTGAGAATCCTGCATGGTCCTATCTTCTTCATTTTCAACTTGTTATATGTTCCCCTTGGAAACCTTTCTTTTATCAAATGAGATAAAACTTCATCTCCAACCTCTAATTGAACTTCTGTCCTCTTTTGATCAACTCTGGTCTTGTATTTCTGATTGCTGTTTTGTAGCTGTTCTCTGACTCTGTCATGGAGTTTCTGCATTTCTGCTGCAAAATCCTTTGCTCCAGCACTTCTGAACTCATCTTGATTCAAATCTCTCAACTCTATAATCCCTCTTGGCTGTATACCATACACAATTTCAAATGGAATTTTCCCTATGCTCCTGTTCACAGAATTGTTGAATGCAAATTCTGCTTGTGCCAGAATCTGATCCCATTGTCAACCTTGCTCAGTGACTAAACTTCTCAACAAGTTTCCTAGACTCCTTTTTACTACTTCAATTTGTCCATCTGTCTGAGGGTGATATGATGAACTAAAGGACAAGTTTTTTCCCAGGCTCTTTCATAGATTCCTCCAAAAGTGTCCTACAAATTTGGTGTCCCTGTCTGAGACTATGCTCCTCGAAAATCCATGTAGTCTTACTACCTCTCTGAATTTTTTTTTGGCTATGTGTGTAGCATCATTTGTCTTTTGGTATGGTATGAAATGTGCCATTTTTGAAAACCTGTCCCCCACAACAAATATGGAATTGCTCACTTTTTGAGTTCTAGGCAATCCCAAAACAAAATCCATACTGATTGCATCCCACGGCCTTTCTGGAATTGGTAATGGCTGATAAAAACAAGTGTTCTGTTGTCTTCCTTTTGCATACTGACAAATTCTTCATTTGTTCACAAGCATTTTCACCTCTTCTCTCATGCTCGACTAATAATACGAATTTATCAACTGTGCAAATGTCTTATCGTGACCAAAATGTCTAGCTAAACCTCCGCCGTGTTTCTCCTTCAACAAATTATCTCTCATTGACCATTTCAGTATGCACAACTGGCTTCCTTTGAGTAGTAATCCATCCTGGATCAAATATTTAGTCCATGGGCCTTTATCTCCCAACAAAAGATTCTTGCATGCCTCATAAGCTTCCTTAAAATCTACATCTTCTTTATACATATCCTTGAGGTGTTGAAACCCTAAGGTCTCCACTTGGAATTCCTGTACAATCAAACTTCTCCTGCTCAAAGCATCTGCAAATTTGTTAGCATTTCCAACAATATGTTTAATAACAAAAGTAAAATTTTGCATAAATTCTACCCATTTTGCATGTTTCTGATTCAACTTTTCTTTCCTAGTAATAAACTGCAAAGCTTGATTATCACTATGCACTACACATTCTTTAGGAATTAGATAGTGTCTCCACTTCTTCAAAGCTTGAATCATTGTATAAAATTGTTTGTCATATGTGGAATACTTCTACTTGGCATCATTCATATTCTCATTGAAATAAGAAATTGGCCTATTGTCTTGACTCAAGACTTCTCCAATAGCTAATACACTTGCATCACATCTCACCTGAAATGTTTTTCCAAAATATGGTAAGACCAGAATTGGTTGTTCTGTGATCTTCTCATTCAACACTTTGACACCTTTTTCAGCTTCCTCTGTCCAATTGAAGGACTTGTGTTTCTTCTTCACAGTGTCCAGCATGGGTGCACATATACCACTGAAATTTTTGATAAACTTTCTATAAAAGCTTGCTAAACCATGGAAACTTCTTACCTTGAATATGCTGCTTGGTGATGGCCATTCTCTGATTGATCTCACCTTTTATGGATCCATCTTCAATTCATTTGAAGAGATCACAAAACCCAAGTATATGAGTTCTATCTTCATAAAATAACTTTTCTTCAGATTTATCAACAACTTCTCTTGCTGCAACCTTTCCATCATTGATGTCAAATGTCTTAAATGTTCTCCCTTTGTCTTACCGAATATTAGTATGTCATCTAGATATACTATGACAAACTTGCCTATGAATTCTTTCAACACTTCATTCATTAATATCATAAATGTGCTTGGTGCATTTGTCAAACTAAATGGCATGACCAACCATTAAAACAATCCTTCATTTGTCTTGAATGCTGTTTTCCATTCATCTCCCTCTCTCATTCTTATTTGATGATATCCACTCTTCAAGTATATCTTGGAAAAATAGCCTACTCCACTCAAACAATCCATCAAATCATCCATCCTCGGTAAAGGAAATATGTACCTAATGGTTATCTTGTCGATGGCTCTGGAATCTGTACAGATCCTCCATCCTTCATCTTTATTTGGACTTAACACAATTGGTACTGTGCATGGGCTTAGGCTTTCCCTGACTAAACCTTTATCCAACAACTCTTGGAATTGATTTTTGACTTATTCATTCTCTCTAGGTGTCAACCTATAAGCTACTTTGTTTGGTGAACTAGCTCTTGGAATAAGGTCAATATGATGGCTTATACTCCTAATGGGTGGCAATGAGTGAGGTAATTCATCCACTACTATATCAACAAATTTTTCTAACTGTTCCTGGATTTCTATAGGTAAATATTTCACATAAGTATTTGTACGGATAACTCTAGGCTTCCTCACTACAATAAACTGCATTTCTTTCTCTTTCTTGACTTCTTTCAAGAGTTCCTTCCCACTCATGAGAAGTATAATTGAACTAGCTTCTCTCTTTTTCTCTTTTCCTTCTATTGGTAAAAACATGTGTGTCCTACCATTCTTTTCTAGGGTATCGGTATTCTTTCTTCCATCATGAATAACCTTTCTGTCAAATTGCCATGGTCTCCCCAATAAAATATGACAGACATCCATAGGAATTGCATCACATAATATTTCATCTTTGTAACCTCCTATTTTAAATTCAACTTGGCATTGTTGACTTACCATTACTTGATGTCATTTCTACAACCATGATACCTTGTATGAGTTTGGATGTGCAGTTGTATTCAACTCTAGTTTCTCCACCATCTCCGTGGATACTAAATTGTCAGTGCTCCCACTATCTATGATCACCTTGTAAACTCTGTCTTTCGCTTTGCAAGCAATTCTGAATAGACTTGTTCGATGAACTAGTTCCTCTGGTTCCTTCTCTGGTTTAAGAATAATTTTCCTCATCATGAGGTTCTTCCCTCCTTCTATTGCTTCTGTCTCCACATGCTTATGTGCTTCAACAATGTGTGCTTCACCTCCTTCTCTTTTTCTGTTGGGACATTCCCAATATTTGTGTCCTTCTTTTCCACAGGTATAACATTTAACTATGCCTCCTCTGGCTCTCCCTCGTCCTCTTCCTCTGGAAAATGAACTTCTTCCTCCATGCTGTCCTTATTTAGAACTTCCACCTTTTTCCTAGTGACTATACTATTTATCATCTTCAGGCTTTGGCTTCTAGAACTTCTCTCTAGTGGTTCCCTTAACTCTGCTTGAATTTCCTTCTCTGCTTTGCTGGCTTTGCTTCCTAGCCAATTTTTCTTCAGCTTTCAAGGCTGCTTGATAAGAATCCTCAACTTTACTAAAAAACATCATGCTGATCTCCTCTTTTATTTCATATCTCAGCCCATTGATATACCTGGATTTTTTTTTGTCTTCATTCTCTTTCTGTCCAACCCTTATGTTCAGTCGGTAAAATTCCTCAGTGTACTCCTTCACTGATAAGCCCCTCTATCCCAGGTTCTGCAATCTCCTAAATAGATTGATTTGATAGTCCTTTGGGATAAATTTAGCCTTCAGCTTGGCTACCATCCTATCCTAGTTTTTAATTTTCTGCTTGCCATTTCTCCTGCATTCAGCTTGCAGTTCATCCCACCATAGCACTACATGACCCTTCAGTCTTGTCACTGCATGGTTCACCATCTTGTCTTCTTCGACATATTCATAATCAAAGTATTTTTCAATAGCACGTACCTAATCCAACAATTCTTCAACTTCTAAATTGCCTTCATACATTGGTACCTCTATCCTTGCTCTGGCTCCTATCTTTGAAACAACTTTTATCAAGTGATCCTGTGCAGCATCCTTTGCTACATTTTCTTCAACCTCTACTTATTCACTCTCAGCCTCACTGATATCTCCAACATTTGGTGCTCTTCTCTGTGCTGTTTCCATGGCATCCAGTCTCCTTCAGAGTCACCTCATTTCTTCTTCCATTTCTGCATTTTCTCTATGCCTTCTGGGTGGCATGATTCCACTGTGTCACCTACAAACATAAATCAAATTTTTGATACCACAAATGATATAAACTTACCTCTTTCTCCTTTACTTGCCGTCTACAAACAAATTCAGTATCAACTCTGATACCATATAATGCAACCCCCCTACTCCCTGTAGGGCTATGCGACCTCCCAATCAAAGGATCTCCGATTCTTGAGTCTAATGACTCTCTGAAACCTTAATGGTTTCCTTCTGTATCAAGACACAAGCCCTTTCGACTTCTTGGTGTAGGTCCGACGAAACCCACGACATTCCCTTTTTCTCTGCTACAAAGTCTCAGAGTGCTGAGCGATAGCTCCTTTTCAGATAAACCCTCTCTTGAATGTGACCTTGGGCTATGACCACATGATTGCGGGTGCACCCACAAGTGGTTTGGAGTTAAACTACTTTGGGCCCACAATTATCCTCAAGAGTCCACGTGTCCTCCTGACGTAACCATGGTTTGAATTGCAACCCGCCCTCAATATTTTAAACTTTGTCTAACTCATGTTCTCACAATGCTACAGGATCATCGATCTCACGATCTTGACGATAACGTCTGAATTGATGGTTCAAATATGCGCCCTTCGAATCTACGGACTAGATATTCCCTCCTTAAATCAACGAATGCGATCTCTTTTGCAACTCCGGACTTCGGGGTTTTGAAATATCAAACCCAACTTTCTTCCATACTCAATTCTTCCGGAACTCATGATCTGTTGACACCTATCCTGCTTGATCAATGGTTCTACTCCCCCTTCAGATGCTTGACCTTTCAACTCAGATCAATGGTCCTGCAACCCTCTTCTTGATTAACGGTCGAGAACTCCTTCGAGTCTCCGGAATTCTGAGATCTCAAATCTCAAACCTTCCTTTTCCTAATGGTTTTTACCCAGAGTCTGTGATCCACTGACGTGTGTCCTCTTAATCTAACGATTGAGGATTACTTCAGTTATTTACATGAAATGCATGGATCTACGCCACATCCATCTTAGATCCGACGACTGTAAATCACTTCGGGACTTTATGCGAAGTTCACGGATTCGCGCCATCTCTCCCTTAGATCTTACAGTCTAGATATTACTTCGGGTCTTCGCACTCTGACAATATCAGTTCTCAAATTGAAAACCCCACTTTAAATTTCCTGGAGCTCACGATCTCTGATATGTGTCCACTTATAGATCGATGGCTCTCAACTCTCCACACTTCAAGAATCTCAAGTTTCAAACTTGGCTCCTCCTGGGCTTACGGTATCTGACAACTCAAATTCACTTAATTTATCCGACGCCTGAGATTAATTCGGGTGATCTGGCAACTTAGATCTGCTTCGACTGATTGGACAACTGAGATTCACTTTGGGTTTCCAGCTCTCTGGACTTCGGGAATATTATATCTCAAATATTGTGAGTTTTCTCTCTCCTCTACGTGCAAATTGTTAAGGCGCTTGCACCTTCCTCTGATATGATGACTGTCGATCTTCTTCACCATGATCCAATGATCATAGTCGCTCCTCCTCCTAAGCTTCTGATATCTCCCCGCTTGGAAGATTTATCAATCTTCAAAGGTTTCAAACCTTTGTTCTTTCTACGAGTTCGACTCTGGGATCTCGTCAACACTCGTGAAAAGTGTTATCTCTCCTGATCTTCTACCCTTGAAAGGGTTTCGATCTCCTACGCACACCTTGTTTTATCGGGATTTTGAATAACTCAGTTCGAAGGATTTTCTTGAAAAGAAAATTCTTCTTGCCCACCTGGCGTTCATCTGTGCTGGTTCTTTGAAGCTTGTTGGCTTCTTGACGTTGTGCACACCTTGCACCTGGTCTGATTTTCCCTGGTTCTCTCTGAACTTCTTTGAGTCAATTCGAGACTCAGTCGACACACTCCTTGCATTAGAGATGCACACCTTGCATACGAGTGTTTACAAAATGTTGTTTACAAAATTTCCCAACAACTGATTAAATTCTGGATTTAATGTTTGATTTGAAATTCTGTCATTGCTGAGATGTCATTTGTTTGCCTCCATGCATGTGTTGTTGACTTTGAAGGTGATGCTCCTACATCATGAAATCAGGAAGGGCCAGGACCAGAGTGGTGCACATAGCCACTTTCAAGGCTTGAAAGGACTAATCAGTTGCGGGAGTCCAAGTGAAATAATTATTTTTAAGGAGAATAGTGAGAGGCACCACAATATTTCCATAATTCTTAACAAACTTGCGATAATATCTTGTTAAACCTAGAAAACCACAAAGCTTTTGAGATTGTTTGGGCGAGGCCAATCCTGCATAGGTTCAATCTTTTTAGGATCCACCCTGACACTTACCTTGCCAACAATATGACCCAAGTACTCAAATTTTGAGTCTCCAAAAGCACATTTATATTTTTTGAGGAAAAGTTGGTGCTGAGAGAGTAGATGTAGAAATAGATCCACATGAGAAATATGGGTTGTCCAGGTTTTACTATAGATGAGGATATCATCAAAGAAAACTAAGACAAAGGACGAAAGACATGATTCATGAGGCTTTGGAAAGTGGAGGGAGCATTACACAAGCCAAAGGGCATGAACAAAAAATCATAGTGTCCCTCATGAGTTTGAAATGCAGTCTAAGGAATGTCTGCCTCATGCAGACGTATCTGGTGGTATGTAGAATGAAGATCAAGTTTAGTAAAGAACTTGGCACCACTCAATTCATCCAAGAGATCATCAATGATGAGAATGGGAAATTTTTCTTTGATGATGAGTTTGTTGAGGGTGCAGAAGTCATGACACATGCACCAAGATCCTTCTTTCTTAAGGACCATGACCACTGGAGAAGAATAGGGGCTTTTACTAGGATTGATAATGCATGCGGTAAGAAATTCTTGAACAATTTTCTCAATTTCATTTTTCTGGGAAAATGGATGATGACAGGGATGAACATTGGCAAGAGGGCTATCAGGGAAAAGGGTAATGGAATTATCATGAACACCACAGGAAGGAGGAAGTCCCCGGGGAGTGGAAAAAATAGCTTGATGTTTGGAGAAGATGGATTGAAGGTCTTGCGACACAAAGGGTGTCTCAGTGGCATGAATGGAATAGAGTTGTGCAATAATATTGAAATGACCTTTTTTGAGGAGATTTTCCATGCGATGGGAACTTATGATCTCAGGGGAACCTTATGTGATGACTTGGAGCTTATATTGTTGGCCCTCCTGGTTGAATTGCATGGTTAATTCCTTAAAATCCATGATAATGGGACCTATATTCCTTAGCCATTCAACACCCAACACAATGTCACAACCACCCATGTTGATAGAAAACATATGAGATTTCATGTGGTACTGACCGATTTGGAGACATACATTTTCACAACACTCCCCACATTTCATGGACCCACCATTTGCAATCATGATTTGAAAATTATTGACTACACGGATATAAAAATTAGTTTCTTGGGCAATGCAATGAAGAATACAATTATGGGTGCTTTCATTGTCAACAAGGATGATGACCTTCCGATTCTTGATGTAACCAATTAGCTTGAGGGTTTGGGGAGTAGAGAATCTAGTGAGAGCATTTAGGGAAATGACTGGTTCAACTTCGGTAAGGTTGGAGGGTGGGGTCATGTCAGTGGGTTCATGTGACTCGACCATAGGAGGGACCTCGACATCATCTTCCGAAGCATCCTCAGAGATGGCTATAAAAAGATTTTGTTCCTTACACTTGTGCCCAGGAAAATATTTGTCATCACAATTGATCCATATTTTATGAGTAGAATGAAATGACTACAGATTATTAACAGGTGCTTAACACAAAATAACAAAGATACAGTAAAACTGGTTTTCTATTCAATAAGGAAAGAAGCTGAAACTGTAAAATGCAGTGGAAAACAAGCTTGCTGGAATGGTGGCAGCTTATCTATGAGAAGAGATGTGTCAGCTGCACTCATTCACAAGAATATGGTTACAATGAGGCTCTAAAGGCCTTCTTACAATAAGAAGGAATGTCAAAAACCCTAGACATCCAAAAACCTAACCCTAGGAGATGAAGCGCCAAAAGTCATGTGGGCCCCGTTTGGGTAAGTCAGTACATCAACTTCCCGGGGTCATAACTTTTGCATACGATCTTTGTTTGACGTGCTCAATACCTCATTAGAAATATCTGTCCAAGGAATACAAATTTTGTGTGAGGAACATTGAAGGAACTTCCATGTTGCTTCCCATTTTCCCAAAAAACGTCGTTTAGGGCCTCAAAACGGCTTCGGAAGTTCAGGACCCGAAAAACTGCGAAAAATAGTAAATTACCAAAATTGCCAGAAAACTGTTTTGAGCAAGTTGGAATAGGTGGGTGGCCACCGATATCCACCTGGATTAATCCTCCCTCCTTAGGAAACAATTGTCTCCATTGCGTTGAGTTCCCCCATCAAATGAGGAAATTTCTGCTGAATTTGGCATCGGGTGAGCCACTTGCCTTGGTGCAGGAGCTGCCCTACTTTGATGACTTGATAAAGATGGATCACTTGCTGTCGAGTGCCCTTGATCTATGTATCCACAATCTGATCAATGGATGCCTGTTGTATGCAGTCAGGGTTGAGCTCTGTTGGTGTCAACTATTCTGCTACTTCTGAGGTGTCCAATAATGGTGGGAAATAAGGATGAAGAAGATCCATGTTGAACACTGGGTGCAAGCCAAGGAAAGGAGGAATGTTGAGCTCAAAATAATTATCCCCCACGACCTTGGTGATGGTGTACAACCCATAACAGAGTGGTAGAAGCTTCCGATGGGGTCGTGTAAGGTGTTCTTTCTGCAAGTGCAACCAAACTTTGTCACCCACCTAAAACTTATGTGGCACCCAATGTTGATCATGGCGCTGTTTGTACTTGTCATTGGACTTCTGTAGGATATATTGAACTTGTTGGCGGATGTGATGGATCCACTTAATGAACCAAGTGGCTTTGTTAGCTTCAATTGGAGCAGGAGATGAGTCGGTCGAGGTGACTACAAGGGGAAGTGCAACATCTATGGGATCCAATGGTTGGAATCCCAACCCCACTTGAAAGGGGCTGTGGCCGGTAGAGCTATGCAGGGCTCGATTGTAGCTATGATGGACATAGGGAAGGCTCTCATCCCATGTGTGAGGGTGCTTAGAATTATACATGCGAAGGATATGCACAATCATTCGATTTACGACCTCAGTTTGGGCATCTCTCTGGGGGTGGAAGGCCGTGGATTTGGTGAGCTTGGTGTCCAGCAGTGACTAGAGGCTCAACCATATTGTGCTGAGAAATAGACTATCTCGATATGAGACAATAGTTTGTGGGATTCCAAAACGTACACATACTCGTTCAAAGAAGACATTGGCAGTGGCCTTTGCTGTGATGCTCTTCTTGCAGGCAACCAGAATCGCCATCTTATAAAAGTGATCAACAACCACAAAAAAAAAATCATTTCCTCGCTTGGTGGATGGGAGGCCCGACATGTAGTCCATTGAGATGGATTCCCATGGCCTGTCAGGAGTAGGAAGAGGGGTGTACATGCCCTATTTCTTAGTGGCCAGTTTGGAAATAGCATAGGCAGTGCAAGACCTGATATACTTGCTGACCTTCTGTCGAAGTTTCAGCTAGTAGAAATGTTTATGTAGCATCACCACTGTCTTTTCGACACCGAAGTGTCCTGCCACCCAACTGTAGTGGGATTCACAGATCAAATTCACTCACTTTCTTGATGGAACACATATATGGCCCAGACGACACAACAACCCATCCTGAATATGGAAATTATCGACAACTACATTTGCACCAACATTTGGTAGGTGGTGGCGAAGTCTGGGTTTGTCTCATATAGTTGGGCCCATCCAGAGGTCTCATGGCCACAAGAGTCTAGCATCGTGGTGAGTGCCATGACTGGCGGTCTGCTGAGGCAATCAATGATGCTATTGGTGCTTCCTATTTTATACTTGATGTTGAGGTGGAATTGTTGCAAGTATGTGGACCACTTTTGATGGTGATCATTCTGCAATTTTACTTGTGTCTACATGAAATGCAGTGGCTTATGATTAGTGTGGATGACTGTCTCCTTCCCAAGAATGTAATATCTCCATTGGCGGCAGGCTTGCACAAGGGACTACATTTCTTTGTCGTAAGTAGGGTACTTACGAACAAAATCTAATAGTGTCTCACTATGATAGGCCACGTGGTGGCCGTGCTGAGTGAGAATGATGCCCCCAACATAGTCTGAATCATCTGTCTCGATATCAAAGGGCTGCTGCACATCTGGTAGTGAAAGTACTGGAACTGATCACAAGCACCGTTTCAAATCATGGAACACTTATTGTTGGGATTGACCCCATGAAAATTTCTCCTTACCACCACCCTTGGCTATTTGGATGAGGGCCCATGTAATATGGGAGAATCCCAACACGAACTTGTGGTAGAAATTGGCAAGGCCTAAGAAGCTCAGAAGCTCAGTGAGTGTGGTTGGGGATGGCCAGTCACAGATGACTTGGATCTTGGTTGAATTCACATGTACACCATGCTGATCAATGATGTATCCCAGGTATGGACCCTGTCCATGCCGAAGGAGCATTTTTCCAAGTTGGCGTATAGCTTGTGTTGCCGCAGGGTGTGCAAAACCTATTGAATATGCTGCAAGTGTTTGAACCAAGTCTTGCTGTAAATGATAATGTCATCCAGATACACCACTACAAAATTAGTGGTGAATGGTCACAGGATATCGTCCATCATCCTCATGAAAGTGGCTGGAGAATTTGTCAAACCAAAGGGCATGACCAACCATTCAAAAAGACCTTCCTTTGACTTGAAGGTGGTCTTCCATACATCTGTCTATTCTATTGGGACCTGGTGGTAGCCAGACTTCAGATCAATCTTACTGAAGTATTTGGCTCCCATGAATTGATCAAGGAGGTCATCAATTCGGGGAATCAGATACCAGTTTATGACTGTGATTTTATTCAGAGCCCGATAATCAATGTAGAGTCGCTAGGTTCCATATTTATTTTGTACCAAAACGATTGGGATCCCGCAAGGTGATGAGCTGGGATAGATGTGCCCCTTGTGGAGAATTTCTTGGATTTGTCGCTTGGTCTCCTCATTCTCTAAAAAAGAGCGATGATAGACTGGTCCATTGGGTAGCGGTGTGCTGGGGGTCAGATTGATGGGGTGCTTGACCTGACAGTGCAGAGGTACCCTGATAGGTGAGGAGAAGATATCCGAGTATTCTTCCACAAACTTATCTACTTGCTTCTGCTGTGTGGAGAGGTCGGCCGCAGAGACCCTAGATGTGGCTGTGATCTTTCACTCATTTTTAGAGAAAATCATGAAGAAGACAAACTTCCCCGTATGAGAGATGACCTTCCTTCATTGCTTAGCAGAGATCAAGGAAATAACACTAGGTGGGACTGCCTCGGGTATCCTATACAATTTCCTGTTCAAAGTAATAATAACACTATGAGGCCTAGACTCATATACAACATGACATTTCCACAAATAAGGTTGGGCCAAAATAACATCACAAACTTCGAGAGGAGAAACATCACAAAATAGCTTGTCTTTGAAGGGCTTTATGCCGTATAATAGCCGACATTGTTGGATGACGTAGAGATCTCTTCCTTGGTGAAGCCATCCAATGGTGTAGGGTTGTGGGTGCTGCATTGTTGGAAGGGCCAACCACTTGAACACCTTTGCTGAGATGAGTTTCTTCTGGCTACCACTATCAACGATGAAGTGCATCAGGGTGCCTTTTACCCACATCTATGAATGAAAGAGGCACTCTCCTTCTTCTGGCTCGTCTGGTTCACCAGGATGGAGCAAGGTGGTAGAAATGGTGGCATTGGGTTCCATGTTAATGATCCGTCTTCCCCTTTCTGGTTTTGACTCAGAGTCAGAACCCACATCTGATTAAGAGGCTTTCACTTTGGCCACTAATGATTGTGTTGAGCGACAGTCAACAATGTTATGCCAAGGGATCTTATGGAAGTCACACCTCTTCCCAATATCTTTCTTTGTCTTTCCGATGTCCATCTTTTCTTGCATCTTAGACTTGTTGTCCTGATATTGTACATATTTTCTTTATCCTTTTTTCTATGGGTTGGGGCCGCCCTTTCATGGATTTTGTTGTGTGGGGTTCCCAGGCCCAAATTGTCGCGTCTTTTGTTTGAGCTTCTGCTTGATTTTAATGACATATCGGTAGGCCGCGCCCAAGGATGAGTTGTCCAGAAATTCCATTTTGGTCTGGATTTATCTATGCAAAGCATCGCGATACTTGAGCACCAGATGTCACTCTGAATCTTTGATACCTATCTTGGTGTGCAAGGCATGGAATATATTTGTGAAATCTGGCACTGCTTGGTCTCTTTCTTTCTGTAGTGTGGTCCATTTGGTATACAAGTCGTCATAACTTCTGACAAGGTAGTATTGTTCCTTAATAACATCCCTGAAGGATTCCCAGGTGGCTATGACTGTTAATAATGAGGGTTCCTTTGTTTCCTTTTGCTCAAAGAAAGTTTCCCACCAATCTTTGACACGAGGAATGACTTTGAGGAGCGCAAAAGTAATCCTTTCTCTATTCGAAAAGTTATACACAAAAAAATACCCTTCTAGTAGATTCAACCACTTGTCTACAACATCTGCGTCTATATGACCTTCAAATATATGAATATCGAAGTTTATTTGTACCTTGAAGGGGGCGACGCCTCCACTAGAAGAAGATGCGTCGCATGTTGGTAGCGACCAAAGGATTTGCGCGAAACTATCCATCATCTCGTTCCTATGTTGCATGAGGGCTTCCTCAAGAAACATTTTGAAAGGATCTCTTGTCCTGTCATCTTTCTTTTCTCCTACCATGAGAGGTCTCTTGGGTGTGCGAGAGCTTTTTTCCTCAAGAGAAATAAGGTCGAGACCCAACTCTTTATACTCTGACCTTATTGGGGACATGCATTAAGACGGCAAGGATCAGACCGCTCTGATACCACTGATCCATATTTTATGAGCAGAACAAAATGACTACAAATTATTAACAGGTGCTTAACACAAAATAATAGAGATATAGTGAAACCGGTTTTCTATTCAATAAGGAAATAAGCTGAAACTGTAAAATGCAGCAAAAAACAAGCTTCGTGGAATGGTGGCGGCTTATCTTTGAGAAGAGATGTTACGACTGTGCTCATTCACAAGAATATGGTTACAATGAGGCTCTGAAGGCCTTTTTACAATAATAAGGAATGTCAAAAAACCTAGACATCCAAAAACCTAACCCTAGGAGATGAAGCACCAAAAGTCATGTGAGCCCCGTTTGGGTAAGTCAATACATCAACTTCCCGGGGTCGTAACGTTTGCATACGATCTCCATTTGACGTGCTTAGTACCTCGTTAGAAAGATCTATCTGAGGATTACAAATTTTTTGTGACAAACATGGAAGTAACTTCCATGTTGCTCCCCGTTTTCCCAAAAAACGTCATTTAGGGCCTCAAAATGGCTTCAAAAGTTCAGGACCTGAAAAATTGCTAAAAATAGTAAATTACCAAAATTGTCAAAAAACTGTTTTGAGCCAGTTGGAAAAGGTGGGTGGCCATAGATATCCACCTAGATAAAAAATTATAACAAAGGCCTTTGAGTTGGCATTCAACCATATCTTCCCTGGTCAATTTCTGGATCTTTAGTGGAGTGGAAGGAGTGGGAGTGACTGGTTTAGGGTAAGGAATAAAGAAGGGCTTTTTGGTTTGAGAAGAGACAACATGTTGTGCTTTCTTATTTATTTTAGTAGCTTCCAGTCAACTCTAAGGGAGAGCCATAAGGACATGGGCACAGATCTCATCCTTGAGGCCACTAATAAAACATTCTTGGAAAAAAGCATCAGACATGCGTTATGTGTGGAAATCCAATTGCTCAAAAGAAGCTATAAATTCTTCCACTATGCCAGATTGTTTCAACTTTGTTAGAGGAACTAAATGGTTGGTGTCAGTGTCAAAGAGTTCATAAATCTCTACCATAAATTGTGTCCAAGCCACATACCCTTGGTAGGCATTTTTTCTCCATTGCCACCATTGCCAATGTTCTTGATCTAGATGGAGAACACCATACAAAAAGAAATAATGTTCTTGAAACCGAAGTTTGGCCAACTCATCTGTAATGCCATACAAAGAGAAATAATTTTCCATTTGATTTACGAACTAGTGGGATCCAAGCCATCAAATTTGTTCACATCCACATGCGGAAGGTGAAGGTCACGCTGAAAGTGATGGGGATGAAAAGTCTAGGAATTGGAGGAAGTTTCACTTTCAGAGTGAAAAGGTGGGTCAGAGGAGGTTAGGTCTGCAGGGATATTCAACTTGGTGCATATCGTGTTAGTGAAAGATGCGAGTTGGGTAGCGAGGTCCTGTTTGATGGTTTCCATTTTTGCATCTCTGGAGGAATGCATGTTTTTATTGATGGTGGAAATATTGGCACTGAGCTGCCTCACTTCCTACTAGGTCTCTGCAAAAGTAGAGGACAAGGAATTGAAGCGGGCTTCCAAGTCTTGGCTACGGGTGTGGAACATGATGAAGAGGGAAAATGGAAAGGGACGGGTGTGACTACACAAAAATTGGTTTATGGGTGAAGGGTATCATGACGATTAGGGTGACAAGGGGAATCCAATGGGGTAAGGCCCAAATAAGGGTGTTGGGTCCACGATAATTTTTTTTTTGCTGAAAAATGATAGGTATGACTACGATCAAGGCGAAGAGAGGAATCCAATGGGATAGGACTCAAATAATGGCGCCAACAGGATCCAAACTTTTGTTTTTTACTCATGCAGAGTTATACTCCGATCTAAAGAATACTACAATGTTGAAATGCCCAAATTCTTAACATGAAGAAATGTGTAGTAATTTCACAACCAAAATGCAGGAGGCACGATTGCGCAAAAATAAATCTTGTCAGTTTTTTTTTTTGTCCCAATGTCTAGGGTATGCAGGGTGTCTACAGACAAGGGTTTTCCCTATGCTATAACTCTTTGATATATGTGCGGGGTCCAACAATAATACCTGGCCCAATATCTCAGGGTACTAAATAAGGAGGCTAGACCATTCCCTTGGCCATACTACCCGACTACACAGGTACTAGAGAGTATCTTCCCAAGTGATGTTCACGGTGGCACTATAGCAGTCTAGCGAATGATCGATTTATTTACGGAGGGCTTCATGAGATCTAGGCCAATCCGTATACAGGTGATGTCTGATGGGCTGCCACTCGAAGGGGTACCGACATGGGTTACAAGGGTGGCCAACATATGTTCTCTTAAGTACCACTTGTATGGCCAACATAATGATAGATCTCTGTAGCTTTAAGACGCCAAAATACGTCTCTACCCTGAAAAAAATAACCCACAATTTTCTACCGAGGAAAGTGCTCTGATACCACTTGTAATATTCAAGATATAATATAATATGCAGAACATAAATATTTAACAAGCAATGGAAGAACAACATGTTGACGGGCCAAATTGACTGCTCGTCAACTGGAAGAGTGAGTCTGGTCCGGGGTTGTCTAATTAACCCAAGACGTTTGGATTGACCCACCCTGATGGGTTTAATGGCTCTGTTGGCCAATCTAAAGTCCTAAGGGAAGCGAAAAAACAACTAAAAGAAATATAATAACTTACTAAATAATAGTTACTGAAATATATATGTACGTCTATATATATACAATTTATCTAAACAACATTTGTATAAAAGTTCTATTTATCATATATACAATATATACAAATCATGATTTTTAATCTAAACTCATAAAAATCGAATGTAAATTGGTTCTTTTAACCACATTAATAAAGTAAGCGAAAAATACTATTTATTTTTGATTTGTTTTCTTGTATGTATACATTCATAGAATCAAATATTAAACTACTTAATTAAACAAAATATATAGATAGTGGAAATGATTCTATATGTAAAAACTTCTACAATAAGAAAGCAAACGAAATAAAATAACAGACTAACCTATTGATGCATCCGACGTCTGTACAATAGAGAATATCCAACCACCTTTATCCAAGAAGTAAAACTGCAACGGATCTTAAGATTGCTCCGAATAAATGTGAAACAATAATGCTGGAGATTGAGTCTTGATAACATAACATATAATGGACCCAGTCACAATGATCTTATGATTTACAAGTAACTACAATGAGATAAGCCTCGCTATAAGAACTTGTATTTAAACATTCAACAAAAAATTAGAGATAAATCTCCTAATTTAAATTGGATATATGATCATTGTGTATTATATCCGAAACATAAGATATGGACAACATATAAAAATGAATCATATCAATTTGCAATAAATCATGACGACAAAAGCAATCACCATCTATTATCAAATCGAAATAAACATAACTAGAACTAAAACATCATACAGAAAAGCTAAAGCTGTAATGTGCATTCTGTTCCATTCAAGTATGTGAGTAAATGTCCATACTCTTGCCCCAGGCCGAGATGATCCATTGTTTACCAAATGATAGGTTTATAAAGGCCTCATGAAAGATAACTGTTTATGTTCTTGAGATCAAATTTGTTTCAAAAATAGAGGGGGATGCAACCACCCTGATTTCACTAAATCTTAAGAAAAACTAACAACAGTTCATTTCCGTCCATTCAAAATACACCATAGATGTGACTGGAAGGTCTCAAGAGTGCTTCAAATCATTTTTTACATCATGGATCCCTTAATATACTGGAAGAGAAAGAAAATAGAAAGATTTTTAATATACATGGATCCCTTAAATATACACCTTTTCTGTCATTAATTTATACAATTCGAATTGATATAACTGGCTACAGAATCTTGCGATTCTGTAGCTAGTTATAATAGTAAAAGAAATCTCATTTTATTTAATAAATAAAACAAACTAAATTAATAATGAAAAGTAGCTTATCCAACAAACCAAATAATCTAACTTAAGAATGAAATCAAACATGCTATTAATCTAAGAGATCATACCTGTAAACATGCAATCAAATCGTATCATGAAACCTTGGAGTTTACAATGGATGTAGCAGCCTTGACATTTTTAAATATCACATGAACTATGGTTTTAATACGTTTTTCTTTCTCGTGGAGGATAGATTCAAGCCCGTGGTTTTCATTTGTTAAAACATCGACCTGCTCTTTTAAAACCTTAACCCGTGATTGCAGAACTGGGATATCCATATAATATCTTTCAATCCACGATAAACATACCTCACACTGTAACTGTGTGGCGTTTGCATTAGAACAAACAAGATTGTGGACCAGGGCGCCCTCCAAATGAATAGTAGGTTTATTGCAAAGCTTGACACCAGGAAATTCTGGATTGTCTTTCAAACAAGGAGGCAAATTATCGACAAAGTTATAGGGTTGGTCAGGGTGTGGCCCGTATGACAAAGGGTCTTCTTTTGCAAGGAATTTGTCAATTTCTGAATCTGAGCTTTCTTTAACCTCGATCATGCTGATCGTGTTGGCATGGGAATTCATCTTATTACGAAGACTCCGTGAAATTAGCCTGCTAGCCCTTTTGTTTTTAAAATTGATATCAACACTGCTCTTAAACCTCTTTCCTGTAGGTTTCTTCACAATTTTAACACAGTCCTTTGGATGTGTAATTTGTTGATTAGCCTGTGGAATGACCTTGGGATCGATCAAGGGTTCGCTGTTAGGGGAAGAGGCACAAGTTTGCAGAGGTGAAAGAGGTGCCGTCGGGTGGACGAGGGTTTCCTCAACAACGGGTTTATCTACTTCTCCCAATTCAAGGTTACCATAACCATTTCAGGTTATAAACGAATCCCAATAGTCATCCTGTGACTCTAATTGATGTATGAGCAGGATTTTAACTAGGCTTTGATGAAACAGGCTAGAGTCTAACCTCTGTTTCTTATATCTTTTCCCCATTTTATAAAGACTCCTCAGTAAGTAATATGGCATATTCAAAGGGAAACCCATAAAACTCATAAGTATGCGTAAATGGTATAAAAATACAAGCCCGAAACTCCCCTCACAGGTAACAAATTGCTTTACCACAGTGAGTAAATCATGCCACCAACATTTTAAGAACGAAATTGGCATACCTCTATCACAACTTGTTATTTTTTGAGATGTAAACAACAGGGTCCAAGGGACTTCCTCCACTTTCGCGTTTTTAAACCATTTTTGACCACTCGATGGCAATCCTATGGCGTGACTCAAAAACTCCTCGGTAACCTCCAATTGCACATCACCAACTTTCGCCCTACAACCATCAAAGGATAAGGCAAATTCTTGGGCAACCTGAAGATTAAAACCCTGAAATTTCCTGATGAAAACATGCCAGCCATTTCTTTCCAAATCCTCCCTACTATCGTCGTATGAGAGTATGGTTTGGATACTGTTTGGTTCAATCCTTACGACATGAGACATACTAGACGGGAGGGTAATCAAACAAACACAGGATACAGGCAGGGTTTGTAAAAACGAAACAAATCCATAAACCCGAGCCCAACAATGAATGGTGTAAAGACTAATACGATGGAATAGTTGTTTAACCAAAATGCATATGAAGAGGTTTGCGAAACCTGAGGCCATCCTTGGAGATAATGGCAGCCTACAAATTATATGCCACCTTGCATTCAGTACGAGCTAGGATAAAATCATTGAAATGAAAATGAGTGCATGTATCATGGGTTTGATTACAAAGTTTGGGGAAATAAAAAATCGAAAAATCAAGAGTTTTGTGAAAGAAATGTAATCAAAGATCAAACCAAAACCATACAAAAAATCAAATGGTGGGGGTCTTTTGTTCATTAAAACTATCAATCTCTTAGGCATGCTTAGAATTGAAAGGATAAAAAACAAAGCGGGTAATATCTTCATGGCAAGGAATCAAAACTCCATAACAAATTAAACAATTTGCCTTCAATGAAAATTTAAAATGGTAATTGCAGTCGTAAGTTTTCATGCTTTCAGTCATGAAAATGAAGCATGAATAGACGATAGGTAAAAAGCGACGATTTACAACTTTCGTTTCGAAACTGCTCATGAAGAGTAATGAAATTTCATGAACCTATGTAGGTAACTATGTAGATCGTTTAATTGATATATATAATAAAATAACAATTATATTATTGCTGCCAACAATGGTGACATGCTGGGAGAAGCAGTTATCTCTGTTACACGAACGAGTTCAGGTTAGAAAAATTTGAAAAACTTCAAATCGAAGAACAACTGAAAAGTCATTTCAACAGCTCAAATAATCATGACGCAGTCCAGTTTTAGATAACTTTTATTTTTAAAGAAACAAAAACTGGTGACAAACTTGGAAAAATAAAGCCATGATGTTAAGTTAAAATATTCAATACTATTGACAGGGCCGTTGCTGCCAGCAGGCGTCCATAGCCTCGATAGGGATGTCAATTAACCCACTCTAACGTCTGTATCTAGTCAAGAAATTTCGGATCAGAATGAAGGACGCTTAAGGCCAAAACGAAATTCATATCTGAGAATTTTCTTTTACTTGACATTGCTTCACTGCCAGCGGGCCTGTTCAATACCTCGACGAAGTTATCTTGGAATCATGCATGCATTTACCCACTGCTAGCAGACCTGTTCAGTGTCCCGACGGGTTTACAAACACTTCCCACAACTCTCTGAGAGTTTATTCATATTATAGTTTAAAGATATTCAATAGAGCGGGGTGACGCTGAAAATTCCAGTTTTTAACACATCTTGATATGTCACAAACCTCAAAATTTTTCGTGCTGTACTTCATCAAGATCTAAAAATAGTTCATTAATAAAACCGACTTTCAAGAACAGGGAGACATCGTTGAGTTTCTCTCTTAAAGAACAGGGACAACGTAAAAATACTTTTATAGATGGTCATGAATACTTTCAATTGCAGATTGAAACCGAGAAAACACTTTTCAAACAAAAAGTCATCTTTAACAAGGCTACAATTTCAAAGAAATAAAACAATTGATGTTTTGACAACTTTTAGCAGCTATTTTTGAGGGGGAAGTATTATGTTTTCTTTGTCTGAGATAGCCCGTGGTGCAAGCATGTGTGTTTAAAAAAAAAAGACTGAAAATAAAAAATGAAAACAAAAACAAGCCAAAAAAGAAAAACAACCAGCAAGGAAAACAAAACATAAAATATTTACAAAAGGTGTATGGGAGAGTCATCAGGTAAAGTACTTTTTGAGAGCTTGGCCATTCACCGGGAAGGTGTCTGGCTATCCCTCTAAATTTTGCAGGTGAAAGGAACTGGGACCTAGTTTCTTAGCAATTAAAAATGGTCCCAACCATAAGTTTTGAAACTTAGTATGCTCTCTGTTTATGGATAAATCCGTAAGTGCGGACAAAAACCGATCTCCCTAGATCCACCTGGATCTAGAACAAAACATGACAGAATAGGACGCTTTCCTTAAGTTTTAAATATTGAATTTACCAAGAGGCAAGAATAAGTAACATACCTTATAATCGCTTCCTATAGTCTTTGTTGCTCCCGCTTCACTCCAGTGCTCTTGTGTAGTCAATATCAAAACAACACAAACCAACCAAAATGATAGTGATAGCATAAACTCAATATAAA
>ML788191.1:49498-97815 GCA_009831015.1 Picea engelmannii | reverse complement strand
GAAAATGCAACTTCTTTTCTCAGGAAAAGTTCTTCTTCCTTCTCTCTTCAGGAACTCAGGCCACTGTGACCCCTCTAAAGGCAATAGATAGGTTTACATCATTAACGATCATAGGGATGACGAAAATAATGTGTAACACTCTCCTTTTCCCTCATGAGGTTTGTCCCACTTAAGGACAAGATCGCCTACCTCAAAATTTCTTTCAGAGGCAGAGTTGGAATCAAACCAGTTTTTGACAATAAGTTGATGTTGATCCAATTTTCGTTTTGCTCGAGCCCTTACTTCCTCTAACTTCAACAAAGCATTAATCCGACTCTCCAAGGGAGGACAATCTTCTTCTTGCACCTTCTGTGATAACTGCAGAGATGGAAGAAGGACATGTGGTGGAAGAATCGCTTCCCTGCAGTAAACAAGAAAAAAGGGGGAATTGCCAACAACAGTTTTAGGAGTTACACTGTCAGCCTAGATTGCATTAAATAGTGCATTATGCCATTTTTTATCGTTTTCGGAGACCGTTCTCTTGATGATTTTGATCAGGTTTTTATTAGTTGATTCTGCCAAACCATTGCCTTGAGGGTAATAGCTGGTAGAGTATTTTAATTTTATTCCCTTTTCTAGAGCGAAATCAATCATTTCAAGAGATGAAAAATAGGAAGCATTGTCAAATACTAGGCATTCAGGAATGCCGAAATGAGTGATAATATTTGAATTCAGAAAGGATATTACCTGGCTAGTGTTTACATCTTTTAATGGCGCAGCCTCGAACCATCTGGTGAAATAATCTGTGGCTGTTATGATGTATTTATGCTGCTGCGAGGATGTTGGGTTAATTGGGCCTATAATATCGAGGCCCCACTGCTGTAAAGGGGAGTCTACCGAAACCGGTTGCAGCGGGAAAGTTGGTTTCTATACTCGTCCAGATGCCTTTTGACAGATTACACACTTGCGACACAAGGCATGGGCATATTTGAAAAGAGTAGGCCAGTAATAACCTGCTCTTAATACTTTGTGGGCAGTGGTGTCTCCACCAAAATGCCCACCAGCTTCCCCTGCATGTAATTCCAATAAGACTTTTTCTACTTCATCTTTTTCAAGAAAGCACATAAGTATTCCATTGAAATTTTGGAAAAACAAAATATTGTTTACCAGCTGAAAAGAAACAGATTTTAATCTCAGTGCTCTCCTCTTTTTTGGATCAAGGTGACGGGGGGTTGATTCGTGTATACGATAAAACTTGATGTCGTCATACCAAGGACGAGTAAGGTTTTGTGCACAACAGATTTGATTTTGATCGTGCTGATGTTGAATTAATATATCGATTTCATTTGTCTGTCCTATAGCTGAATCAACAACCAATTTACATAAACCTTGGCCTCTAACAATCTATGCTGGGGTAATTTCTATGTCGTATTATTGTAAGGATGTGACCCAGTTTGCCCTTTTTCACCTAGTTCTTTCTGCACTAACAAATTTCTGACAGCAAGGTAAGGGACAATGATTTTTGTCCTGGATTTTAGCAGATAAGATCGAAAGTGTTTTACGACTTTAAAAAGAACATAAGCCTACTGATCTACTGCTGGGTAATTAAGTTCTGCTACCTTGAAGGCTGAGCTCATAAAGGTAATTGGGACTTTGTTGTTTTCAACATTCTTTTGGGTTAGGACAACAACATAAGACCGATCATAGGCAAATGTGTAGAGGGTGAAGTCTCTTGAAAAATCAGGGCTCATTAGAGAAGGAGCGTCTATTATAGATTTTTTTATTGAGTCAAAAGCTTGACTTTCTAAAGGTCCCCAATGGTACTATACATCATTTTTTATTAAATTTTGTAATGGTCTGACCATTTCTGAAAAGCTGGGGATGAAATCTGTCCCAAAAATATTGCAAGGACTTTTTTGAAGAGGGAGGGGGCATTTTTGAAATGACTTGGGTCCTTTCAGGGTCAATAATCATCCCTTCATTTGATACAATGAATCCGAGGAGCTTACCTTGTTCTACTGCGAAGACCATTTTTTTAGGATTTAAAGAAATGTTGTACTTACAACATCGCTGTAGAACAGATCTTAGATGGGCTAGATGATCTCCTTTATTTTTTGAGAAGACAATGACGTCATCTAGATAAACTACTACAGATTGATTGATTAAGCTGCGGAAAGCGATATCCATCACTCTCTGAAAAGTGGCACCGACATTTATGAGCCTAAAGGGCATCTTCCTATAAGCGTAGGTACCCCACGGAGTACGGAAAGTGGTTTTGAGATGGTCTGGGGGAGACATAAGGACTTGGTTATACCCTGAAAAACCATCCAACAACGATAATATTTTAGAGCCAGATACTTGTTAAAGGATCTGTTCCATGGGAGGGACAGGGTAGTTGTCTTTATCGGATGCTCAGTTTAAATTTCGAAAATCAACACATAGTCAGATTTCACCACTCTTCTTCCTCACAGGGACAAGATTAGAGATCCAATGTGTATGTCTTAATGGGAAGATTATTTTAGCATTCAAGAGTTTGTTTAATTATTTCTTGACTGTTGGTTTGAGTTTTGGGTGCATCTTTCTTAACTTCTGTTGAAAAGGTTGGGTCTGGGGTTTCATGGGAATAATGTGTTGTATGATGTTAGGATCAAAGGTCTTTAGGTCATCATATGTCCAGGAAAAGACATCTTTGAATTCCTTAAACAACTTAATAAATGCTATCTTTTCTTGCTCAGAACATCCCAACCCCAAGTTGATGCACTGTGGGTTATCTTTATTTCCTAAATTTACTTTTTCATGTGTCAAGGAAAAACTATTCATTTTACAATTCACTGATTTTCTGAATTTATCGTGAAGATCATAAAATTTTTCTAATCTAACCACAGATTTTGGGATAGAGTTTACCATGTCCAATGCAAACTCTGGGGATCTTGGATCTGGTATTACCGTAAAATCACAAAGGTTTTCGTCATGGGTACCTTCGTCGATAACTGCACCCTGGAAAGTCTCTTCCATGTGCAGAAAACTAATAATCTATTGATCGTCATCGAAGACTCTCCAATTGGTGATGTTGTTTGGGACGAATGGTCTAAACAACAACTCGACAGAAAACGCATTCGGAGATAGGCCTTCTGCATCAAAAAGTTTTGAGGCGACGTTAGATAACAAATCATCCTCAGAATTATTCAATCTAGGAATATAATTTATGTTAAACGCAGAAAACTTGTTCATTAAATTCCATACCTCAGTCTGATATCTTTTTCAGGTGTGGAGATAAACAATGGATATAATTTTTTACCTGTCTAACCATGATTTCTGAATCACCAAAGACAGTCAAATTATGAATGTTCAAATCTAGTGCCTCGTATTCAGCTGTATTGTTTGTGCATTCAAATTCTAACCGGCAAGAAATGAAAGTTTTGTTACCTGCTGGATCAATGAGCATGCACCCTGCACCAACTCCTTCCTTATATTTTGACCCATCGGAGTAAAGAGACCAGATTTGATTTTCGTCAGGTGAATGTGGCCATTGAGAGAAGGCTGTTGACTGCGTGCATGTCATAATTTCAGATTTCTATTATGGGTCAGTAAAGGTAGAGGTTTCAACCATGAAATTGCCGAAAAAAGTGTCCATCCCCTGTATTTCAGGTGAATTTGCGGAAGTAGTGAATGGTTCATTAGGATCATTTAAATCGGTTACCATGAACTTAAGATAACACTCATGATTTTCCTTGATTCTATTAGGCTTTTTGTTCTCGGGCAACCACAAGTGAGACCAATCCGTTGCAAAATAGCCATGTAGTTGTTCAGACCAATATCTACTTAAAAACAAACCATATAATTCTGGGATAGCTATGACAATAATATCAATAACTTGATGGACTTTAGGATTAGATGATAATATGATAAGCACATTTTTTAATTCCCCTATTACTTTAACACTAGTTCGATCAAGCTGAATAATTTTCAGGCTGGACGGTTGAACTTTGGCATTAATTTTTTGATAGACAGACCAAGGAATTACGTTTGATGATGCACCTGAATCTACCATACAGTTATGTACATTCCTATTGAAAATTTCAAAAGTCAACAAAAAGGGAGGGACATTTCTGCGAGTATTAACAACAGAAGTTTGCTATTTTTTAATCGTAGCCCCTGAAACTAGTTTATCTACATTTGTTACACTTTTTACAGCAAGGTATATTTTATTAGAAGGCCTTGACGTCATTTTGGCAGAGACCTTTTGAGGTGTTTTGGGGTTGTTTTCAACAACTTTGTTGCTGTTCGGATTGCTGTTTTTGCTGTTTTCTGCAATATTCTGCAGCATCTTTTGCAGAAGAAAAGGGAATTTTAATAATTCGTAAACAAAAATGTTAGCCCTGAGTTTTTTTAGATCCTTAATCAAATCATACTCTAAAATTGGGGCTACTGAATTTTGTTTAGTTTCAATTGATTTAGACTGTTTTGGAGGTGCATTAGTTACAATTTCAGAAGAAGACTTATTTGCCGTCTTACTCTTGGTATTGTAAGGATGCACTGTTTCGAAATTAGCTTGAAAAATGCTATCCGAAAAATGTCCGAAAATGTTTGGGGAGGATTCATCCTCTTCCACTATCTCTTGTTCAGCTACTTCCTCATGAATCTTGGGAGGAATCAAGTTATCATGTGCTTCTAGAATTGTCTGAATAACGAATTGTAAGCTTTCTAGGTTTAAGCCTTCAGAATTTGAGTTAGGCCGGTTTGTGGGAAAAGGATTTCTAAAAGGAGGTTTGTAAGGCCCTTTGCTTGAAGAATCTTCTTCAACTGATCTTTTAAAATCTATAACTTGACTAAACAACTTCTGAACGACCTTCTGTAAGTTTTCTAGATCCGAACTATCTGGTTGAGTTTTGTTTTGGGGAGGTCTAGGAAGGATTTCGATTTTCTTCTTGGAGGATGAAATAGTCTCTGCCTCATTACAGGTATTGTCTTTTAGGCTGAGAATATCTTTCTCGATTTGACTCGCCTTTTCGAAGGCTTCTAACAATATTCCACCATCACCATCTCCTTCTTCTTCTAGAGAAGAATCATCAGACGAAGGCAGTTACTCATCTCAGCCTTTGACACCACCCACACCTATGTCCAATCAGAACAATCCCGCCATACCTTGGCTCAATCAAGATGCAGTGGGCATACCTGGGCCCTAGCATCCTTTGCCTAAACATCCATAGAAATAGCTCCCTAAATTTGACCCAGACTCCAAGCAGATTGCTAAGGATCATATCAAAAAATTCATGCTAGCCATTAGACTCCGTAGTGTTGAACATGAAGACGTAGTATGTAAGATTTTTCCCTACACCTTTGAAGGCAATGCCTCTACCTGCTTTCCTTCTCTTTTTGTTTTTTTGTAGATGATCTTAACTACCTTCGAGGGGTTTCTTGTTTTGCTAGAGTAATTTATTTGTCCCTTTTAGATCAGGTTCCCCCCTTTTTAGGTGTAGCTTTCATATTTCTAGTTTGCTAGGTAGATTTTGAGGAGCACCCAGGTTCAGAGGAAACCCTCATTTCTTAGTTATCCTCATCCCTTTTCTCTTCAGATTGTCGATCAAATTCCTATTCCTCTTGGAGGATTTCGATTTTCTTCTTGGAGGATGAAATAGTCTCTGCCTCATTACAGGTATTGTCTTTTAGGCTGAGAATATCTTTCTCGATTTGACTCGCCTTTTCGAAGGCTTCTAAAAATATCCTCCTGTGGAATACCAAATCCACCATCACCTTCTAACATCAAAGGTGATGGTGGAATACCATATCCTCCTGTTGCAGGAGTAAGGATATGATATGGATCCGTAGGCTTTAGGGTAAGATCAATACCTTCCAGTTTCTCCTTGATATCAGAGAAGTCTAATGGTTGGTTCAAAGGATGACCTGGTTATCTGATACGGGCCAAGGCACTGTGCATTCTTATGAGGGATTGACGAACAATTTCTTGTACGTCCGCCCCTGGGGGGTTTGGAGTTACTGGTTCAACGATGATTCATGGATTGTCGTTTGATGTGGTTGCTATTTGAGGGAAAATGTTGTCGTTAGAATGACTTCTTGTTACTATAGGTGAGTGGGTAGGTGGGGGAGGAGTCTTACGACCTCCTCATGCCATTAATAGTATTCAGGCCCTCCTTCTAGCGCCATTTGTTGACGGGCGAAATTGACCGCTCATCAACTGGAAGAGTGAGTTCGGTCCAGGGTTTTCTAATTAACCCAAGACATTTGGATTGACCCACCTTGACGGGTTTAATGGCTCCGTTGGCCAATATAAAGCCCTAAGGGAAGCGAAAAAACAATTAAAAGAAATATAATAACTTACTCAATAATAGTTACTAAAATATATATGTACGTCTCTCTCTCTCTCTCTCTCTCTCTATATATATATATATATATATATACAATTTATCTAAACAATATTTGTATAAAAGTTCTATTTATCATATATACAATATATACAAATCACAAGTTTTAATCTAAACTCATAAAAATCAAATGTAAATTGGTTCTTTTAACCACATTAATAAAGTAAGCGAAAAATACTATTTATTTTTGATTTGTTTTCTTGTATGTATACATTCATAGAATCAAATATTAAACTACTTAATTAAACAAAAGATATAGATAATGGAAATCATTCTATATGTAAAAACTTCTATAATAAGCAAGCAAACGAAATAAAATAACAGACTAACCTATTGATGCATCCGACGTCTGTACAATAGAGAATATCCAACCACCTTTATCCGAGAAGTAAACCTACAACGGATCTTAAGATTGCTCCGAATAAATGAGAAACAATAATGCTGGAGATTGAGTCTTGATAATAGAACATATAATGGACTTAATCACAGTGATCTTATGATTTACAAGTAACTACAATGAGATAAGCCTCGCTATAAGAACTTGTATTTAAACATTCAACAGAAAATTAGAGATAAATCTCCTAATTTAAATTGGATATATAATCACCGTGTATTATATCTGAAACATAAGATATGGAGTACATATAAAAATAAATCATATCAATTTGCAATAAATCATGATGACAAAAGCAATCACCATCTATTATCAAATCGAAATAAACAAAACTAGAACTAAAACATCATACAGAAAAGCTAAAGCTGTAATGTGCATTCTGTTCCATTCAAGTCTGTGAGTAAATGTCCATACTCTTGCCCCAGGCCGAGATGATCCATTGTTTACAAAATGATAGGTTTATAAAGGCCTCAGGAAAGATAACTGTTTCTGTTCCTGAGATCAAATTTGTTTCAAAAATAAAGGGGGATGCAACCACCCTGATTTCACTAAATCTTAAGAAAAACTAACAACAGTTCATTTCTGTCCATTCAAAATACACCATAGATGTGTCTGGAAGGTCTCAAGAGTGCTTCAAATCATTTTTGACATCATGGATCCCTTAATATCCTGGAAGAGAAAGAAAATAGAAAGATTTCAGACACCTTTTCTGTCATTAATTTATACAATTCGAATTGATATAACTGGCTACAGAATCTTGTGATTCTGTAGCTAGTTATAATAGTAAAAGAAATCTCATTTTATTTAATAAATAAAACAAACTAAATTAATAATGAAAAATAGCTTATCCAACAAACCAAATAATCCAACTTAAGAATGAAATCAAACATGCTATTAATCTAAGAGATCATACCTGTAAACATGCAATCAAATCGTATCATGAAACCTTGGAGTTTACAATGGCTGTAGCAGCCTCGACGTTTTTAAATATCACATGACCTGTGGTTTTAATACATTTTTCTTTCTTGTGGAGGACAGATTCAAGCCTGTGGTTTTCGTTTGTTAAAACATCAACCTGCTCTTTTAAAACCTTAACCCGTGATTGTAGAACTGGGATATCCGTATAATATCTTTCAATCCACGATAAACATACCTCACACTGTAACTGTGTGGCGTTTGCATTAGAACAAACAAGATTGTGGACCGGGGTGCCCTCTAAACAAATAGTAGGTTCGTTGCAAAGCTTGACACCAAGAAATTCTAGATTGTCTTTCAAACAAGGAGGAAAATTATCGACAAAGTTATAGGGTCGGTCAGGGTGTGGCCCGTATAACAAAGGGTCTTCTTTTGCAAGGAATTTGTCAATTTCTGAATCTGAGCTTTCGTTAACCTCGATCATGCTGATCGCGTTGGCATGGGAATTCGTCTTATTACGAAGACTCCATGAAATTATCCTGCCAACCCCTTTTTTTTTTAAATTGATATCAACACTGCTCTTAAACCTCTTTCCTGTAGGTTTCTTCACAATTTTAACACAATCCTTTGGATGTGTAATTTGTTGACTAGCCTATTGAATGACCTTGGGATCGATCAAGGGTTCGTTGTTAGGGGAAGAGACACAAGTCTACAGAGGTGAAAGAGGTGCCTTCGGGTGGACGAGGGTTTCCTCAACAACGAGTTTATCTACTTCTCCCAATTTAGGGTTACCATAACCATTTTGGGTTATAAACAAATCCCAACAGTCATCCTGTGACTCTAATTGATGTATGAGCAGGATTTTAACTAGGCTGTGATGAAACAGGCTAGAGTCTGACCTCTCTTTCTTATATCTTTTCTCCATTTTATAAAGACTCCTGAGTAAGTAATATGGCATATTCAAAGGGAAACCCATAAAACTCATAAGCAGGCATAAATGGTATAAAAATACAAGCCCGAAACACCCCTCATAGGTAACAAATTGCTTTACCACAACGAGTAAATCATGCCACCGATATTTTAAGAACAAAATTGGCATACCTCTATCACAATTTATTATTTTCCGAGATGTAAACAGCAGGGTCCAAGGGACTTCCTCCACTTTCACATTTTTAAACCATTTCTGACCACTCGCTGGCAATCCCGTGGCTTGACTCAGGAACTCCTCGGTAACCTCCAATTTCACATCACCAACTTTCTCCCTAAAACCATCAAAGGATAAGACGAATTCTCAGGCAACCTGAAGATTAAAACCCTGAAATTTCCTGATGAAAACATGCCAGCCATTTCTTTCCAAATCCTCCCTAGCATCGTCGTATGAGAGCAGGGTTTGGATACCATTTGGTTCAATCCTTACGATAGGAGCCATACTGGACGGGAGGGTAATCAAACAAACGTAACATAAAGGTAGGTTTTGTAAAAATGAAACAAATCCATAACCCTGAGCCCAACTATGAACGGTGTAAAGACTAATATGATGGAATAGTCGTTTAACCAAAACGCATGCGAAGAGGTTTGTGAAACTTGAGGCCATCCTTGGAGATAATGGAAATCTACAAATCGTATGCCACCTTGCATTCAGTACGATATAGGATCGAATCATTGAAATGAAAATGAGTGCATGTATCATGGGTTTGATTACAAAGTTTGGGGAAATCAAAAATCAAAAAATCAAAAAATCAAGAGTTTTGTGAAAGAAATGTAATCAAAGATCAAACCAAAACCATACAAAAAATCAAATGGTGGGGGTCTTTTGTTCATTAAAACTATCAATCTCTTAGGCATGCTTAGAATTGAAAGGATAAAAAACAAAGAGGGTAATATCTTCATGGCAAGGAATCAAAACTCCATAACAAATTAAACAATTTGCCTTCAATGAAAATTTAAAATGGTAATTGCAGTCGTAAGTTTTCATGCTTTCAGTCATGAAAACGAAGCATGAATAGACGATAGGTAAAAAATGACGATTTACAACTGTCATTTCGAAACTTCTCATGAAGAGTAATGAAATTTCATGAACCTGTGTAGGCAACTATGCATATCGTTTAATTGATATATATATAATAAAATAACAATTATATTATTGCTTCCAACACAACAATAATGTAACCATATCAATATCAGAATAATACCATAATAACACTAGAAAGAGCACCTTTATTACTGATAGAAATGTTCACTTGCCTCTTTGAGGGGGAAACCTCCAACAGAGCAAAGCTCTATTACAATAATCTCTAGGAAAAAACTTCTCATACCCTCTACTCTTATTTATACTAAATCTGTCTATCCAAAAGAACAATCTAGAGGAAGATCCTTCTAGAAGTGAAAGCTTCTATTAGGTCTTATTACATTTGAATTATTCTTCCTTATTGCTAGGCCTTATTAATATTGGCCTTTATTACATGGAAATATATTATTCTACCTACATGAGGGGTTAGGGAGGTTAGGTCCCTAACATTTCATAAGACCAAAGGGAATCTGTCTATAAGCATAAGTTCCCCATTTAGTTTAGAAAGTGGTCTTTAATCGGTTTGGTTCTGCCATGAGAATTTGATTGTATCCCAAAAATTCATCTAATAGAGAGAATAAATGAGACCCAGAGACATGTTGTAGGATTTGTTCCATTGGGGGAACTGGATAGTTATATTTGTCAGAAGTGTGATTTAGATTTTGGAAATATTTATTTCTTCCAACTTTTTCCTTACAGGAAACATATTAGATACCCAAGTCAAATGTCTCAATTTGAAAATGATTCGAGCATCTAATAGCTTCTTGAGTTCCTTTTGTCTTAGAGGTTCAATATCCTGATGTATCATTCTAATATTCTTCTAAAATGGCTTGATCCCTTCTTTGATCAGATTCACATGTTGTATAATTGATGTATCATATGTCTTCAAGTCGTCATATGTCTCGAAAAAAACATCTAAATACCTCTTGAATAATTCAGTGAATGCATGTTTTTATGAATCTATACAACATGTGCCCATGTTAACATACTTAGGCTGTTTAGGTGTTCCCATATTAACCAAGAAATGCATCATACTGGAGCTATTGGTCTTTGGATTAGTTGGTCTCCTGAACTCGGATTGTAAATCAAATAATTTTTCAAGAGTCAAAACTTTCTTTGGAACACAATTTCTCTTCGCCTTATTAATTTCTTCTCGATAAGTTTGCAACTCTTGCTTATGTGTCTCATCATCAAACACCGAGTCTTGGAATGTTTCTAAACTAGTAAGAACGTTGATAATTTGAGAATAATTGTCAAACACTCTCCAATTCGTGGCATTCTCAGGTACAAAATACCTAAACATCATTTCAATTGAAAAACCATCGTCAAGAGGCATAAACCTAGATGATGCATTCGAAAAAATATCTGCATCTATATTTTGATCACATGGTATAGAATTAATATTAGATGCATCAAATGAATAAAGGATATTCCATATCTCTTGTTGATAGGCTTTTAGATGCAGAGACATGAAATGAATAATATTTCTTACCTGTCAAACAATGATCTTAGAATCACCAAACACTTTTAAGGTATTTTACCTTGAGGTCAATGGATTTTTTAAGGCCTTGCACTAGTGCTTCATATTCAACAATTTTGTTGGTGCATTTGAACTCTACATGACATGATATGAGTGTTTTTCCTTGGCTGGGGTCAATTAGAACACATCATATGCCAACTCCATCCCGTGTTTTAGAGTCGTCGAAGAACATGCTCCACATATCAGGAATTTTAGTCTTGTTAATCAAACTAAATCCTAAGTTAGTTAGTACCAGACATGCACCATTGTTTATTCGTGGGTGAGGGCTTGATTGTAGTTATGATGGTATTTCAGAAGTATGAGCTTCATAATTATCATAATCAATTTCAAAAAAGTAATTCCCCAAGACAAAATGAGCAAAGCTTATGGGATTATTTTTACCCTCCAATTCCATCACTATGTGCTTCACTGTTAACTTGGATTTGATTGGCTTTGCCTTTATAAGGAAGCCACATATGAGACCAATCAATAGCCAAATAACCTTGAAGTTTGGCTGACCAATATCTGCTTAAGAGCAAACTATATCTCTCTAGTATGTCTACCACAACTATGTCTATAGTTTGATGAAATTTGGGGTCAGATGACAATCTGATTAAAACATCTCTGAGTTCCCCTTTTAATTTAATATATGTCCTATCTAAATCAATGATCTTGGTTTTTGTTATTTTTGGGATAACATTTATTTTTTGGTAAACAGAAAAGGGCATGATATTGGAAGAGGCACCAGAATCTGTCAAACAATTGTGTACATTGAAATTAAAAATTTCATAAGTAAGAATAAAAGGTGGTACTTGATGTTGGTCCTAAGGTCTGTACCTGACTGCTATGGAGCAAATCTAGGCCACCTCAGGTTTTGGAATGATGGTTTTTTTATGAATTAAATTTGTTGGTTAGCTGAGAGATAGGTTTTCAAGGGTAGAGACCTGGTTGGAGTGTTCAACAATCTCACTGTAGGGTTTCCTTTAGCTGGTGGCATGCAATTTGATGAGTAGGTAAAGACATGAGAACAAAACAAAGGAAATACAAGAAAGCATTCAATTTATTACTTGCTATATGAAAATTCAGACTTGAAATAATATTCCAGATCTAAAACATGAATCTTGACACAAATGATCCAAACAAGGTTGTAATACAATAAAATATCTACTGCAAACAATAGCTGAAACCAGGTTGCATAACAATAAACAGTTCACTGCAACATTATCTATAAGGAAACGAAACTACACATTGCATACATTTCCAACTAACATCTAGATAGGATTAATAACACACAAAGATTTGAGAAGAAAAACACAACTGTCACCAAAACTTATATTCACCAAGTAGGAAAATTTACAATCTTATGCTTTAGGTCCAACCAAAATTATGATGCTTGATCACCCAAAAAATGAACCCTATTACTTAAAAAAATATGTCTATTTATCTCTTTCCCAAGAGGGTTTCGAGCATCTATCTCAGATCTAACACAAAAGTTCAACATCATATTACAACTAGACTCTGTAAACAACTTGACTGTCACTCCTTCATTACATTTTGAAAACATTTCTTTGACTTGAGTGTATTTGGTTGGAAGTATCAGTCATGACTTCCCTTAAACTCAAACTTATCAAAAAATATGGTTCATATAAAAAGAAAATGACCACTTATTACACTTGGCAACAATATCTTGAACTTAAAGCAAACAAACTCTATAAGTGAAACTATAACTACTGTTGACAACTGAATTAGAACAACTCCTAACAAAAACCTTTGATAGTTGTAGCTGGCAGGTGACTGTGCATGGATGCCCATGTACACTCCAACTAGAGACCAAAATGGAATACAGGTGGATCAACTGGCATAAGTCTCGTTTCCTTTCTCCTTTGACAACAATAAACCTCTTAGATTATCTCTTTCAAGAACAAGCATGTTTTCTGATGCTTCTTTTGCAGCTTCTGGTACTTATTTTGTAGCTTAGTATGTTGCATTTCCATATCTTGCTTCTACTACTGTAAACTCTCAATTTGTTTCTTTAGAATTTGTACCCAGTGGTTTTCATCTTAGAACTTTTGTTTGATCAAGACCTGCACCTTACTTCTATCCTTTATCCCCTGTTCTTCTTCTATGGAAGATTTGTTGAGGTCAATGGACAACTTAGAATTTCTTGGCCTCATCCCATATATGGGTGCTACCTCAAAATTTTTGTCATGTGTCTCCTTCACAGGTTCCTACATATTCAATATTTTTTTCTTTAATATCTGGTTTGATATCATGTAAAATCTTCTCAGAAACTAGCTCTGTATATGGGGTTATGCCATCCAAGTCATACTTAGGGACTGGGCCAAGGTCCATTACATTTTGTTCTAAATCCAAGTCTACAGGGTACTCTATCTTTACATCATCATACTTTGTCCCTGAAGTTTCCCCTTTATTTTATTTATTATTTTCTTTATCCCCTATCATCTTTTTCAATGTGTGGATAACCATCTCCTCCATATTGGAAAATCTAGATATGTCCTCATCCTCAATTACTATGGGTTGTTGGTCTTTCAAAGATGGATTAAACAATGCTTTATAATTTATCCTCAATTGATTTGTGATCCTGGTTTTTTTGTTAGGTTTATTGGGCATTTCAAGGTCCTGGTTACCTTTCCTTTTTCTACTCTGTTTGGCTTCAGGAGACTCCTTAATCAAGGTTTCTACAGGAAGAAATTCTATAGCAACAATCTCGAGACTATGTTGTTTAGCTTTATTTTGCCTCTTTTTTTTTGTCATGGGAGTTTTATCTTGTTGCATGGTGGTGGTCACAAGCTGATCTTCATAATGCTTAGGTGACAATGGACCTAGTGGGGTGACTTGTTCCTCTTGCTTCTTGATACAAACCTTGCTGCTTTCCTTCTCTTTTTGTTTTTTTGTAGATGATCTTAACTACCTTCGAGGGGTTTCTTGTTTTGCTAGAGTAATTTATTTGTCCCTTTTAGATCAGGTTCCCCCCTTTTTAGGTGTAGCTTTCTTATTTCTAGTTTGCTAGGTAGATTTTGAGGAGCACCCAGGTTCAGAGGAAACCCTCATTTCTTGGTTATCCTCATCCCTTTTCTCTTCAGACTGTCGATCAAATTCCTATTCCTCTTCGTATAACCCTACAGACTATAGAAAATATTTCTAGGGAATTTCTATTTCATCTAAAGCAAAGAAGACCAACATTTTTAGAACACCCCGATGAAATAAACTTTTGTGAGTAGATTCGGGGTGACTCTGAACTCTTTTAGACATCTTGGTTAAACTTTTAAGAAAATAAAAAGGGAGGTTTAATTATTTGTCACTACTTAAGTGAATAAGGAAACATAGATGATAAGAATGCACAATCGAGAAATGCACTTCACTTGTAATATACCTTTGGACTGCAGTGAGGATGCCCCACCACTCATATTTAATCCACATAATCGAGATATCCTGACTCCAATAAGGGTTTTGGTGTTCTTCCACCAAGATTTTGTTGCAGAGATCTGTTGGCAATTTTCCCATTTTGAACCATCTCTCCCCACTGATCAGGAGAGCACATGCCACTCCAATAAAATGATCTGTAATATAAATTGTGGTGTCCCTAACTGAAACCCATCAAAATTTTGTGAAAAGAGCAGGGCCACTCTAGTGTGGTTCCCATTAAAAGCGTAGATAAAATCAAACCATTATGACCTAATGAATATGTCTCTAATTTATGGAACGACTTATAACCATTCAATCCCCCGGGGTTCTATTCTATTCAATTTCCAACGTTCTCGGGGAGGAACCATTTCGTTCTAACTACTTCTGCTGGAAATGATGGATGAAGGTATCATTATTGGGATCCTCTAATTGTTCCAAATTCTCAGAAGCAACATTGATGATATACTCTTTCTCTCATTCTATTTGGGAGTCTCCATTTACCCGGATTTCACCCGCTATCATTTCCACTTCCCTTAAGCGAGCATACGTGTTAATTTGGTTTCCTTTACCGCCTGTAGTAATAATTACAGACAATCCCATGATGATAACAATTCAAGGTGCAAACTTGCATGAACTTTAGCACAAATTCTATGATGATGGTTAAACTGGTGGCAACCAATGTGATCTCGAGTGATCAGGGACATGCACATGCATGCGAGGTGCCAATACAACTTGATTTATTTTTTTTTATAATTTTTCTGAATGTTAAAACCAACGAAACAACAGGTTTTCTGTTGTTTGCAAGAATAGGCACATTCTTGCAATCACTGCCCTTTTGCATCAAAGGCCTAGGTTAACCTGCTAGCAACCCACTAGTGACATAACCATGGTGATGTGTATTATTCAATTGAAACCAAAACATGTATTAACCTTGTAAATAGCAAGAATGTGATGAAAAACAAAAGGAAAATGAGAACAAATCAAAATGACTCAACACACCATTGAAAAGAAACTAAGAAAGAATTAGGTTGACAGATGGATGGGATGATGGAGGAAAAGAAGGAAGAGGTGCATACCTAGGGTTTAATATCAGCTCCAACCGGGGATAACACTTCCCTATGAGGTGCTAAGAACAACAAACTAGGTGCCTTAGTTCATTAATTTTTCTCCCACTTGCTACCAATTGCTCATGCTTTGTTTACCAGCCCTGTTATTCGCCTTATTACACCTGAAAATCAAATTTGAAGCTACACCCCAGTGCCTTTGCTGGGCTATGGAGTATTTATTCAAGAAAAACTATTAAATCAAAATGGAAATGAAAACAACTATTGTATAAGATGGACCACCTTTGGTCCATCAAGTAAAGTAATTCTTCAGGAAGCACCCATTAACTGGGCCTCCAAAGATATCAATATCATCCAAATTTTGTAATATAAATGTATTATTATCCATAACCTTGACCACTTTTAATGGACCAAACCAAAGATTATTGAACTTACCATGCTTGGGTTTGTCCTCCCTGCTGACATCCCACCTCAAAACCAGGTCACCTGCTTGAAAAATTTCCTTTTTGGTTTTCCTGTCAAAGGATACCTTGATCTTTCTCTGGTATGCCTTAGTATTCTCATTCAATGCTTCTCTCCTCTACCACACTTCAATAATATTAAAAAATCTCTTTTGGATGTCATTAGGTTCCTCCACTTCCTCCTATAAAAAATTTAAGACTGGTAGACCAAACTGGGTTGGAAAAACAACATCTACCCAATAAACTAGCTAAAATGGGGAGGTTCCCAATGAATTCTTGGTGCTGATTGATCCAGATGGATATCGGTGGCCACCCACCTTCTCCAACTGGACCAAAACATGTTTTTGGCAATTTTGGTAATTTACTATTTTTAGCAGTTTTTAACTTCCGGGGCCATTTTGAGGCCCTAAACGATGTTTTTTGAGAAAACAGGGAGCAACATGGATCATAGATCATGTTGCTCATACAAAAGTTGTAGTTCTCGGATATATATTTCCAACGAGCTATCATACGCATAAAACGGAGATCGTATGCAAAAGTTACGACCCCAGGAAGTTGATGTACCAACTTACCCAAACCGGGCCCACATGACTTTTGGCGCTTCATCTCCCAGGGTTAGGTTTTTGGATGTCTAGTGTTTTTGGCATTCCTTCTTATTGTAAAAAGTCCTTCAGAGCCTCATTGTAATCATCTTCTCATGGATGCGAGTAGCCGTCACATCTCTTCTCAGAGATAAGCTGCCACCATTCTAGCGAGTTTTTCACTCTGTATTTTTACAGTCTCTGTACATTTCTCTGATTAATAGAAATCGTGTATTACTGTATATCTATGTTTATGGTTGCATCGTTGATACATTACTGTTATATTATTGAATATTTGCAATATCTCTGTGCATTTCTTTATTATATCTCCGCTCTCATTTCATGCCGAAAATAATCCGGATCACTGATCCTGTTAGCCCACAAGGCATACTTAAGCTTGGTGTCCCATGATTTTTTTTTTATTATTTATTTTCAACCAACAACTTTTTGATGATCCTGATGAGGGTCTTGTTTGATCACTCAACTAGCCCATTTCCCTGTGGGTAATATGGTGTAGAGTCTGTTAGGACAATGTTGTAGTTCCCGTAGAAGTCAATCATGACCTTGGAATTGAATGCTTGGGTGTTGTCTGTTACTAACTTCCCGGGGAAGCCAAACCCGGTAAAGATGTTTGTCTCCAAGAAATTCATGATCACCTTGTCAGTAGCATTCCTGGTGGGCACAACTTCAATCCAGTTTGTGAATTAGTCAGTGCTAGTAAGAATCCACTTGTGCTATCCACTGGAGGGTGGGTTTATCTCACCTATAAAATCTAGGCCCCATTGCTGAAATGGACCACTAACAGTAATGGGTTTTAGGGATAGTGAGAGAAATTTCCCTTTTCCAAAAAATTTATGACATTCTTCACAAGATCTTACCAAGGAAAACACATCAGAAAAGATGGCAGATAAGTAGTATCCGACCCTCAGAATTGTGAGAGCTATAGATTTCCAATGCTGGTGTCCTCCACAAGCCCCTCCATGCATATATATTATGACTTGTTTTGACTCATATTCATCCAGACATTTCAACAAAATACCAACATGATCTTTCCAATATAAATTATGGTTTATGATGTAAAAATTTACAACTCTCAATTTAAGAGACCTAGTTTTGCATTTCTCCAATTATGGTGGAAATTCTAGGTGCTGCAAGAAATAAAAAATATCTCTATACTAGGGTGAAAGAGAGTACTGATCAAGTACCTGCATGGTGTCCTTCCCAACCTACATATTTGGGGAATATGATTGGTTAAAGATATGGTCCAATTCCAATGCTTTGTAGTTTGAATCATATAACAATTTTGCAAGGCCTTGTCCCTTAATTAGATTAGTGGTATTTATGTGCATGCCATATTTTAAAAGTTTGACTATCCACTTTCCCCTCTTCCCTTCGCTATCTGGATGGACAAGAACTTCCTTCACACTACTTCTAGGAACATAAGCTATTATGCTGGATTGTAGAAAATGCACCCTGTAGGCCTTCAAGGCCTTAACTAATGAATATGCATGTTTCTCCAATATGTCATATTTTAGTTCAACATCCCTAAGTCCTTTGCTGAAGAAGGAAATGGGATATTCATGTCCTTCTTCATTCTTTTGCAGTAATACAACAACAATAGTCTCCTAAGAGGCAAAGGTGAAAATCAAGACTTCTTTGTAATAGTCTGGACTAACTAGAATAGGGGATTCAATCAAATATTTCTTAATCCTTTGGAAGGATGATTTGGATTAATGTGACCATTTTATGTCAGCATCTTTCTTCAACATGTTAGTAATAGGTCTTATTGTCTCAACAAAATTTGGCACAAAGCGCCTCAAAAAACTTATTTTTTCCTATGAAAGATTGGATGGTCTTCTTACTCCTAGGGATGCCAATTTTTTGAATGGAATCTATCCTTTCTGGGTCTATCTTTATCCCCCTTGATCATATAATGTGGCCTAGGATCTTTCCTTCTAACATAGAAAAATGAGACTTTCTGGTATTCAAATAAATTCCATACCTTATGCATTTTTGACAAATTTTCTCTAGGTGTTGTAGATGTTCATCATCATATTTTGAGAAGATGGTGATATCATCAAGGTATATAACCATGAACTTGTCCTTTTCACCCACAAATGAAATGTCCATGGCCCTTTGGAAAGTGGCCCCTCTATTCATCAAGCCAAAGGGCATTTTTTCATACATGAATGTGCCCCATGGGGTGGTGAAGGCTGTTTTTTCCTAGTCTTCTTCAAGCACTGCTATTTGGTTGTATCCAGAATATCCATCCAGCATGGAAATTCTGTGGGAACCTACTACCCTTTGAAAAATATGGTCCATCTTGGGAAAATGATAATTGTCTTTCAACGAACACCTGTTCAGGTTCCTGAAGTCCACACACACACATATTTCTCCACTCTTTTCCTGACAGACATCAAGTTGGCCACCTAATCTGAATATCTTAAGGGCACAATTATTTTGGAATCAAGCATTCATTTGAATTATTTTTCAATAATAGACATTAGTAGAGGATTAAATTTTCTATTTTTCTTCCTAAATGGATTTGATCCCACCTTCAAAGAAATATTGTGTTGAATGATGTCAGTATCAAAGGTCTTCAAGTCCTCATAAGACCATGCAAAAATATCAGTAAATTTTTTCATAAGGATGGAATACCTGTTTCTTTGCTCATCTGGCAGTGATCTGGTTATTTTGACTATTTTGGGATTTGCAACTATCCCAATATTGCATTCCATGGCCTCCTGCTCCTGATTTTTCATGACAACTTTCTTGGAGACATCATTGTTGTCAAACAACCTCTCATGTGGTAATAAGCCCCTTGGGATATGATTTTTCTTGAGCTCTACAATGTTGTGGTCACACCTTGTTCATAAAAGGAGATGCTTGCTGATTTTATGTTTCATCTTCCTCATTCTCTTGATCATTGGAGATGTTTGAGAATTCTTAAATGGTTTGGAGGAATCTCTTGAGCTCTAGGTCATCACTAAAAGCCTGCCAGTGCTTAACATTGTTTGGTATAGCTGTCCCATTCCTAACCTCCACTTCATATTTGACATTTGGATCAATAGGAGGCATAAAGGTACTAGCAGCCAGGGCCAAAGAATCTTCCCTCTGATTAGCATCTCTAGGGATAAAGGAAATATTGAATGCTAGAAAGAAGTTGTCCACTAAGTCCCATACCTCATTTCTGTACTGTTTCAGCCTTTGTTGTTTTTCTTGATAAATGTATTTGACTTGATTGACAACTAGCTTAGAATCACCAAATACTGCCAATTTGTTAATGGCCATGTCTTTAACAACTCTCAACCCCAACACCAAGGCCTCATACTCTGCTATATTGTTAGTTGTTTCAAGTTCTATCTTGTATGAGAGTGTAACCACCTCCTTTGAAGGGGAAATGAGGACTATACCAACACCATAACCCTCCTTTGAAGATGAGCCATCAAAATGCATCTTCTAGACATAGTTTCCTTGGTCTTCCAATGACTGATTTCTGCATTTGTTGACTGATAGTTCTGGAACATCATCGTTTATATGAAAAACATATGACCCAATTTCACCCTCAACAACATAAATTGGATGATTTCCTAGATTTTGATGATCACTAACAATATATGCCAACTGAATTCTCTGTATAACCTCCCATGTTCTCCTTTGAAGACACAGATGGTTGGATATGTAAGATCCATCTGCAGGGATCCTCCTACTTTCTTGGCCCTTGCCCTGGACAAAAGCATACGAAACTTGGGGGTTATGTCAGCTACAACAATATCCATAACTAGACTTTTCATGGGCAACTGAGACAGAGAAACAACCAGATATTTTATTAATCCCAAACATTTAACCTTTTTAGAATCAAAAGAGTAAATATCCTCGTATGGATTGCTGATTTCTAGCCCCAACTCTTCCATAAAAACCTTAGGAATGAAATTATGAGAGGAACATCAGTCCATTAAGAAATTATGCAATATTTTTTCATGGACATTCAAGGATATGTAAAAAGGTGGAGAATCATCAGACCCATATTCAATGTGTGGGCCAATAATGATTGTGGGGTTTTCATCCCACAAGCTAACTACAACTAATTATATAGTAGAAACATGTGGCTTCAAAACATTCATGATAGAGTTCTTGAATGGCTCATTTTTTAGTATCTCTGTCAGAGGCATATGGATCTTAATTTTTCTTAGCTCATGCTCTATACTGAAAGAAATTGGTTGTCTGTCATCTTCTTTTACCTCTGTGACAATAGGTTTAGATGGTTGTGGCTGGCTAGTTTTATCTAATATATATTTGTTGGGACCTTTCTTGGGAGGAAGATATGATTTTTTATTCTGAACAAGTGCATTTGTTTTTGGACCCCCTGGCATAGGCCTCAAATCATACTTCTTTTGGGGCTGACTTTGAAATATTTCTTCTTCCTTTACATCATCATCAAACTGGTTTTCCAACTGTGAGATTTCATAGTCCTGCTGTGTCAGGTGACTAGGATAAAGATTAGTTTCATTAAATAGTATAGCAAAATCATCTACAACATCATTTTCCACATCCATCTCCTCATTTTCATTGTTCTAGAAAGGAGGTACAACTCTTTGATCTTCAACATTTCTCCTCTCCCTCTGCATGAGTTGAGGAGATTATTAGGCCTTATAAATTGATTTGTGTTTTTGTTTCCAATGTCTTGATATGGCCTATTTGGCTACTTGGATTCCCATTTTAGTTTAGCTATCTCTGAAGTTAGGGATTTAAAGGTTTTGGTCACATCATCTAGCTTTGGGTCAGATTCTGCTAGGTTGGAAGAAGAGGTCAACTCTTCCCTCTGTTTCTTTTTATCCCTATCTGATTTTTTCTTCAATTTTTCTGATGCTAGGATGTTAGACTCAAGCTCAATATATGCCTATTACATGGACAACAAAGTGGTGGACCTCCTCTCCCTCATAAAAAGAGAAAATTTAGCATCAAATGCATTTGCAAATGTGATCTTGGTTGAGGCTTCAATTGGCTTAATATGACCGGGAATCTTGTTATACATCTTGTTGAATATCTTGGTGAAGTCTGATACAAACTCACCATTCTTCCTTCTTAAAGCCCCAAACTCAATTATGTAATACAAGTAGTCTCTCTTATCTCCCCATTATTTTAGAAAATCCTCATCTAATTCCTCAATACATGTGATAGAATTTGGAGTTAGGCCATGAGATCACTTCCTTACCTCTCCATCCAGGCTCCAAACAAATAATCTCATCCATACATCTGCATGTTCAATGTTAAAATTGTCTATAAAACTATAAAATGCCACCATATGTTCTTTAGCACTCAACTCCCCCTTGCCATTGTACCTTGGTAGCTATTTCATGTAGTCACATGTGGAAAGGAATTTAAGTTTTGAGGCAACACCAAAGGTGCATACTTGGCTGTAATGATGGATTCCATTCTATTTAAAACCATGTTTAGGACAAATGGACTCTTAGTCTTAGGAGGCATTGTGGGTGTCGTTGATGGAGGAGATGATGAGGCATAAGTTTAGATAGGGTATGTTTGAGGGCTAATGACAAGGGGATTTTGAAAAATGACAACCTTAGGCTGCTTCTTTTTGTGGATAGAGGCATTTTTTTCAATTGTGGCCTTGCCTTTGGATGTCAAGGGATATCTCTGAGAAATGGTAGCATTCCTTAATTGTCTCTCTGAATCAGGGTTGGCTGTGTCACCATTAAAATCAAGGTTGAATTTTGGAGTTTTAGTATGCTCAGGATTTGACTTCCTGGATCCTTTCTTGGGAGCCAAAATTCCTTAATAGATTTTCATTCAGTGGAGTCGCCAAGTGAAAGATGGCAGTCACCTTTGTGCTTGATCTTTGTTCACCATCAAAGATCACATCTGATAGTTTTAATTCTCCTAGGGAAAGATACTTCGTTACTCCGTTCCCTGGAAATGGTGCTAGAAGATGTTGTTCCCAAGGTCCGCACCTGACTGCTAAAGGGCAGAGCTAGTCCACCTAAAGTTTTGGAATGATGGGTTTTTTTATGAATTAATTTTGTTGGTCAGCTGAGAGATAGGTTTTCAAGGGTAGAGACCTCTTTGGAGTGCTCAACAATGTCACTGTAGGGTTTCCCTTAACCGGTGGCATGCAATTTGATGAGCAGGTAAAAACGTGAGAGTAAAAAAAAGGAAATACATACAATCATTCAATTTGTTACTTGCTATATGAAAATTCAAACTTGAAATAATATTCCAGATCTAAAGCCAAAAAAAAAGTCCTTCTCAAAGGAGCCTCTAGTGTATTTTATACAAAAAACTAGTAACTCCTAGTTGTCTTTTCACCTTCTTCTTGAAGAGACAGTTACAAAAATATTCACCTTCTCTTTTCTCATGACAAGTGGAAGAAAGGATGAAATTTGAAGTAGTTAGGAAAATGATGAAAGCAAAACAATCATTTTTTCCTTTCCCTATGAAATTTTGCTTTGGAGATATGCTGTCCAAACTTCCAACTGGTCGTATAGGGACTCGATTCTCCTGTATGTTAGCTGTTCTAGTGTTGCATCGTTCATGGAGATGCTGTCATCAAGGGAAATCTTGCCCTTTTTCCATTTTTTTCATAAAATATTGTATCATAGTGTGAAGCTTTACTGGCTAGAGCAGATGCTGGTCAATGAGATCAGTGGACACAAAGGATACTGCTTCAACTATATGTTTCCTTCAACTCGTGCTTTCTTGGACTGTGTTCACCGATTCTTCTATGACCAAATTATTATCGAGTTCATCTAATCTTAGAAGATGCCCATTCCTTATCAATTATTGGGTAGCTTTGTGAGTCCTTGAACATATTTCCATTGCCTTGTCTGTCATCCAAGGTGTGGAGGTGCAAAAATTAAATTCATACAATGGGGCAAGGAAGTGTTCGTAGTGTTAGTATCATTATTTTGAAGATAGAGTTATAGAATTGTCAAGAGTTTGAAAATTCATGCCTTGGTATTGGGAAGACCAATGCATGCCTAATTGAGTCATTAAGTGTGTGTGTTTTCAAAGAGTTGTTTCTCATGAGATGTTTCAAGTTCTTTGGGTCATTATTTCTATAAACCATGAAATGGAGTTTCAAAAAGAGTCAAGTCATAAGTCTAGGTGGAGTGGTTTCTAGGTGGAATGGTTTTTAGGGGTGTCATGGAGCATAATGACATATTATGAAGGATAAAGAGTTGAATCAAAGGTAATTATGTCATTTTGATATCTTTCAAAGTGGTTTTGTACTTGGTCTGTAGAAAAAGTACACATCTGCGCAAACTTGTTGCGCAAACTCTTTGGCGCTACCCAAGCTATCTTGTCATCCTAAATGGTCCAATCACCTTTCAAATTGTCTTTTTATCAGCATTTACATGTCTTTCCTCACCCATAATTCATTTCAAAAGACCTTCTTCCATTGACAAGACCCCTGTTCTTTAGCAAATACAAAATATCTCACTTGCTACACAAACCCTGTCTGCTCGGTACACAAACTTTGCATTCTCGCTACACATTTTTACACAATAAGTGCACGCTACACATCCTCTGTTTTCTCTGAACAAAGATTGAAAAAGTTCTATTTTGTGTCTAGAAAGTTTCCTATTCTTATAAACTTGTGAACTAAAACTTGTTTATCATATTTTTGACTCTATTCGAAAAAATTGAGTAAACCCTAACCTTTCTCCTTGTTCTGTAAAGTGCCCTGTAAATTTTTTTATCTTTTGAACCCCCCTGTCCTTATCAGTCTCAATATCTATCTTACATCCACAACATGGCCTCTCAAGAGAAAACAAAATATAACAAAGGAGGAAATGTGTTGATACGTGAGCCACAAATCTTGAAATTGGTGAATTCTGATCCTGCATTTAGTGTTTCATTTGAGCAAGCTGGTTGGATGAGGTTTTGTGAGAAGATTCAAGGATACAATGTGCAAGTAACGAAGGATTTCTCCCTCAATTTCAATGGAGTTTAGACGAGGATTGTAGATATTACCTTCCAAGTGTCAAAGGAGACTGTAACTGTTGCAATTGAGATTCCAATCCAGGGGGAGAAGTGGTTTAAGGGTATGCCTCTGGATCCAGTTTTCTACACTGATTTCCTGAAACCCAAGTACATAAAGCATAGGTTTGGTGCCACTATTCCAAGAGAATGCATACTGGAGCATTATGAAAAACTGTTAAGAGTGGTTCAATGATATTTCACTTGCGAGGGAATATTTGACATAGTATACCAGTATCACATAAGGCTTTTGATTCATTTCACAGGGAAGAACCCTTTAAATTTACATTTCTACATGTACAAAAGCTTAGGTAAAATGGAAAACAAGGTACCGGCTAGGGATGATCAACGTAAGACTAGTTTATTTCATTTCTCTCTGGTAAAATTGTTAGTGGTGGAAGAAATCATGAAATTGAATGGAGATTGGGATTCTTTCTTAGCTTCAACAAACATTCCTTTAGATCCCAAAGGTGACACCGCCTCATCTGCTGAGAAAGTGGCTTCTAGAGATTCAAGTGGGAAAGATAAAGGGGTTGTAGAAAAGGGAATGGGGAAAGGAAAGGAAATTGATGATTCTTCACCTAGTCAACTAACTAAGAAGAAGGGTAGAAAGCTACAATTTGTTGATGAGGTAGATGACACACCAAAATTGAGTAGCCCACTCACAAGGTCAACTGCCAAAAGATTACATGTACATTCCCTACATACACAATCTGTTCAACACTTAGCTCAAAAAATGGATGAAGATCAGATGCAGTTAGGAGAGAAAGACCAAGTAATCAGAGAGCTATAATATCATCTTAAGTAATCCCAACATGTCATAGCTCAGTCCTTTCATGATAACAGGGAGATGAAGAGGAAATTGGATTAGAGGGTTTATGATATTCAAACACCATAGTAGGAAGTAGGCTAAAAAAGGGAATCAATTTCAAAGGTTCCAGAAGCTTCTAGAGGGAAACAAATAAATCAAAGTCCCAAAGCTGTGGATTTGATTAAACCTACACCCCCCTTGACAAGATCCTCAACCAGAAAGATAAGCTTGGATTACAATCCTGTAGAAGAAACACATGCAAAGGGACAACTTGTATCATTTGATAAGATTCACACTTCACCTGGAGAGGGTGAGAAAACTATTAAGTGGCTCAACAAGCAATTGAGGGAGGCTCAAGACCTAATTATTAAGCTCAGGGAAGAGAAGAGAGTATCATAACTAAATGCTGAGAGACACTTTAAGGAGTGTGGAACAGCCATAAGAAATGCTTGTGAAACCCTCACAAATTCTAGTCAAAGCTGAGAAGAAATGCACTTCTGTTTAGGCAAGTGGGAAACTTGAAGAGACAAAATTTGTCATTGAGAAAGGAAAATAGGTCTTTGAAACAAAGGATAAAGGTTGATGATGAAGACAAGGGTAAGTTGGACATACTAGAAGAGGTGGCTGAGATATAAATGTCATGTTTTCACAATTTTTCTTTTTGATAAACCATGGATTAAACTATTTAGAGTTTTGGATGGAAATAACATTATACAAAACTTGCGTAGTGAGCTCACGCTACACAAGTGATGTAAGTACACAGAGAGTAAAATTCCATTGGGTAATGATTGGTAAATGACACAACAATGGTTTTCAGCCTCCAGAAGTGTTGCATCCACCACCTAAATGAATTTTGTCGAAGAAATCAAGCACATTGTGTAAACTCGCTACACAACTGTTGTAGGTTGCAGTTACACAACGTGTTACATCATCTCACTACGCAAAGGTGACAGGGAGCCTTGTTAGCACTAAGATCAATTCAATATTCGTCTCCAACTGTCCAAGATGACTCACATGAGCCTCAAATCGAAAATATGCTGGAGAATCTCTTTTGTCAAAGAATATTGTTATGCATTAATATGGTCAAGGATAATTTTCTATTTTTAGCAAGTAGTTTAGAAGTTGTTCTCTCTTTGATATAATCATATCTAGAATCATATGATAGTAGTGAAGTTCGACTTCTCTAGCTTAGGGAGGTAGTTTACCTATATATTTGAGCATTTTGAATGTAAAAAGGGTTGACATAAGCACAAAGGACAATTTGTCTTGAACATTGTACAAATTTTCTGAATTTGAATGAAATACTAGTGCAGAAGTCCAAAACTTTTCATACCAAATATTCTAGTGGCGATGACATGAAGTTTGTGTTCTCTTTCATGTATGTACTTCTTGTTCTCTTTATATTTCATCTCCAGATTCTTATATGTTTAAATTGGAAATCAAATGGTCCGAAATTCATATGAAAATTATGCTTTAGATTCAATCAATTTGAACACTGCCATTTCTTCTTAACTCATCAGAATTCATCTTTAATGGTGCTATGAATGTTGTTATGTGGTTTTCTCTTTCTTCCTTCCTATAACAACAAATTTAAAAACTGAAATAGCCTTTACTTCCTTGAGAGTTCTACCTACCAGCCACTTATTCCATTTGCTTTCAGAGTTGACTCCATTGCCCAACAAATTCCTTTCCTTCTTTCTAGAAAACCTTATAAAAATCTCTTCACCTATTCAAAAAACCTATCCACTGATCCTCAAAGAAAATCCATCTTTCAAAGACCAAGTGACAAGAGAGATCCCTCTCTGAACTAAAATTTCTAGTTTTTAGTTCTAAAGTGGTTTTGTGGTTACCTTTGTGATTTTCTTCTTCAACCAATCAATTTACATAGTGCTAACACGGAGATTATTTGATAGTCTTTCCGGTATTTATGCTCCTAAAGCACTTTGAAATAGATGTGGATAGAAACATTGGCGAGAAACCAACTCCATCCCATGTTTGGATACTTGTGCATGATACACATTATGTCTAGAAGATATGAATACATATGGAAACTGGTGAAGCTTCCTGGTTGTGCTTGTGTAACTACAAAAATGGAAGCCTTGAGATTTTTAGACAATATGTCTGCCCAATTGAATGAGACCCCAACATCTGCACAAAAATAAATTAGGGGCATGTATGATAAGGGGAAATAAGTTTCATCTGGTTCCCTGTACAACTTGCACAACATGGATACCATATAGTGGTAGGGCCTCCTTAAATTGGTAGTGGGGTATCGAATCTTGGGAGGATATTTGAACTACTTATCTACTTTATACCATGTGGGGAATAAGTCTTTCGGTGTAAGCTCCAACTTGTTGAGGAGTTGACCATCTAGTATTTTTCTCCTAGCCTCAATATGGTAATACTTAGCTAAATCATCGGGCCTGGATGAAGCTATATGTTATTTTCTTGCATTAAATATATATCGAATATCTATGTTTGCATTTTTCAAAATCCAAGAAATGGTGTCTGCACAAGGGAAAACTGTTGGATGTGCTGCCACTATGAAAATTCCCTATTTTTCGATGTTACTAAACACATAGAGCTCATTTGGTTCCTCCACTTCTATAGAGAAGTTTGATTTCTTTAACATATAATATACTTCTCCCCATTTTAACGTTTCTCCATATTTTTCTAGAAGTCCCGATGTATCATCATATACGGTTCTGACACTTTTTGTCTCTATTGTCTGTTAGGAGCTGCCAGATGGCTCAGCCCCTATTGCTTTCATCGTTGTCTTTTTTCATGGTGACATGTTTGAACCTGTAGACAAGATAAATTTAGAGAAATTATTTGGAAATAAAACTAAATGATCGAACAATTATAAGAATTATTGAAATTGCCAAGCCATGACAAGCTGCTCCTCACAAATGTCGGGTTAATAATAGACAATGCTTAGTGATATTTTTGGGTGAAACACTCGGGAATCAACCTAGAAAGGATAAATCAAAGCATAAGAAAATAAATTCCTTGACATGGATCATAAGAGTTAGTAACAACTCCTTCGATCACATCGGAGAAGTTTTTAGTAACTTCTCTGAAATGTATTCGAAAGGGGGTCGTCATCGTACATAGGAGCTCAGAGCACTTACCAGGAACTCCTCTGATCGTATCAGAGGAGTTGAAAGTAACTCCTCCGATATGATCGGAGGAGTTGTTTCCATTTGTTCCGAAAATGTGCATAAGAGATAATTTCAACTCTTCGAAGAATATCAGAGAAATTAGTAGTAACTTCTCCGATATGCTCGGAGAGTTACTTCGAAAGTCTTCGGTTTTGAAGTTAGGGTTTTCCACGAACAAAGAGATTGATCAGGAGCACTATGACTAGCTTGGAGGAGCAAGAGGGAAACCTTAGGGATTTCTTATATCAAAATTGTTAGGATATTTAGACACTTAGGAGTTAGTTAAGATATACTTGGTCTAATGTCTCATTAGGTAAAAGTGTGTTTCTTAGTGTGTTTCTTTAGTATGCATTAGTAAGCATTTTTAGTTAGGAAATCCGATGGTCACGATATGTTCCCGACATAGAGTGATCCAAAGGTTCATACTCTCCTCGATATTAACGACCATTGATCCATGTCTTAACACTCGATTGGTCCATGATATCTATTTAAAGAGCATGGAGGGTCATTTTCCGATGATTGATTGTGAGAAACTCTCTTGTAAAATCTCTCTGTAATCTTTTTCTTTTACATTAATAAACTACTCCAAGTGGCCGTGTTGGCTAGGGCCGTGGATGTTTCCCTGTAGGGGTTTTACCACGTGAAAACATCGGTGTGTTGATCTTTGATCTGGTTATATGAGTGGTTACTGAAGGTGTTTGTCCTCTTTTGGAATACTTATGTTGTCGAACATGGTATCAGAGCCTGTTTAAAGACCCGCTCCTGTTGTAGATCGAGATCATGAAGCCGAGTTGCCTCATCTCCATTTTTTTCATTTCCGTACATTTATGGCTTAAGAAGACTGTTCCATTGCGTCCAAAGCACTCGTTTTATTCAAGAAAACTTTTCGTTTCACTCGAAAAGGTCTTGAGTTCAAGTCTTTCTTTTGTTACTTTTTTTGAAAAAATTCATGCTAAAATTGTAAAGTATATTTCATTTCAAGTATAAAAGTGAATCACTATAAGTAGCTTTAATATTTTATTTTAGAGTTATTTATTTTGCATGCAAATTTTTATAAAGTAACTTCATTGTAAAAGTGATTCCCACTTCTCTTTATAAAAGTGGGTCACGTCATAAAGAAACTTACACTATCACGTGGTCATTTGGTTACCGTTTATGCCTTTTTTTTAAATGGAATAACTCTCACATCCGAAGTCCATTTTCAATGCCGTTTTTTTTTAAACAACATAAATTTTCGAGCTCTTTCCATCCAAATCACCAGTTTCAATTTTTAAATACACATTATCTACATATTTAATATGGCTTCTACAAGTAATGTCTTGCTTACCAACACCAACTATTTCCAATGAAAATCTCATATGGAAGATTTATCAAGAAGTAAAGGCTTGTATCAGATTACCTTGAGAAAGAAAAAAACACCCAATGATGATGATAAGAAATACAAATGGGCTAATAGGAGTGACGAAGCATGTGGACTAATCGAAATGTCCATCTCTCCTGATTTAAGGTTCCACCTTAAAGAAATTTATGACCCCAAAGAAGCTTGGGAAAAGATTGAATCTGTGTTTGGTAAAATCAATATTATTCGAGAACAACAGTTAGAAAATCAAGTACCGACTTTGATTCCAAGTGATTTTTCTTGCCTTGGAGACTATCTATCTAGGTTTAAAACAATCAAAATTTTATGTGAAGAATGTGAGATAAAAATGGAGGAAGAGCGTTGCATCTATCTTATTCTTTCTAAGCTAGGTAGTGCATATTTTGTGTTTGTATATACCTTTTATGCCATGAGAGAGGCTCTAGGTAAATCTTATCATAAACCCACTCTTGAGTCCTTTTGTGCTTCTTTTATTAGAGAGGAAGATAATATTGTACAACTTGGAGTGATCAACACTGTAGGTACCTCCAGCAAAGCCTTAGTTGCTCAACATAAAGATAAAACCAAGTATCCCAAGAAGCAACATCCTCGCTACAACAACAAGCAACATAAGGGTCCCAAACCCGCTCAGACAACTTCAAATCCTAATGGTGACAAAGGAGAAAAATATAAAAATAAGAAGACTGACAGACATTTCAAATTTTGTGATAAAGATGGTCATGATGAGTCCAAATGTTTCAAGAAGATGGCAGCTTTAGAAGCAGTAATGAAGAAGCACAACATCAATATTGATTCTACTTCTTCTTCTTCTTCTCATGGACATGCACTTTCCACTTCTAGTTTCTCCTTCAATACAACTTATACTTCTTCTTCTAATGAGTGGCTTATTGATTCTGGAGCATCTTATCATATGGATAAGGATAAAGACACATTTTCTGCTCTAAATGAATGTAACACCAAGAAAATATTTGTTGGTGATGATAGATCTCTTAGTGTTCTAAGATCTGGAACAATTCAAGTAGATAATGGTCATTTCAATGATGTATTATGTGTTCCAAGTCTTTCTTGTAACCTTCTATCAATATATCAAATCACTCATTCAGGTGAAGGTAAAACCATAGAGTTTTCACCTCACCAAGTTGTAATCAAGGATCTAAAAGATCCTAAGCATGTTCTTGCAACTGGAATTGCTAATGATATTACTAGGTTTTACAAGTTTGACAAATTTGGGTCATCTTCTTTTTCATCATTTTTTGTTTCTCATAGCGATGACTTGAGCAAACTTTGGCATGAGCGGTTTGGTCATCTAAACTATCGCTCATTGCAACAATTATGTAATCAATAGATGGTAACTGGTCTTCTTCATGTTTCATGTAGATATGGTGTTTGTGCTAGTTGTGTTCTCGACAAACATCATCAGAACAATTTTGACAAATGTGCCTCTTGGCATGCCTCGGGCCCTTTGCAATTTTTTCATAGTGATTTGTGTGGTCCACTTTCTTCTCCTTTTTCTGGGTGCACGTATTTCTTAACTTTCATTGATGATTTTTCTAGATGTACTTGGGTTTACTTCTTAAAACTTAAGAGTGAAGTTTTTGACTTACAAGGCCCTTGTAGAAAAGCAATCTGGACATCAAATTCAAAAGTTAAGAACATATAATGGAGGAAAATATGTGAACAATAATTTTACAAGTTACTGCACTACACATGGCATCCAAATGAAACACATTGTTCCATGTACACCACAACAAAATGGTGTTGCTAAGAGAAAGAACCGCACATTAAAAGAAATGACTAATTGTATGATCCAATCTAAGGGATTAAGTCTAAAGTATTGGGCGGAAGAAATCAACTGTGAAAATTACATAGTCAATCACACTCCCATAAAGTCTCTTAAAAATATAACACCAGAAGAACCTTGGACTAAAATTAAACCAGATGTAGGTCACTTTCGTGTATTTGGAAGTATAGCATGGGCTCACATTCCTGATCAGAAAAGGAAAGTATTAAAATCTAAAAGTGAGAAGTGTATATTTGTTGGTTATTTTGAATATGTGAAAGGTTATAGACTTCTTCAATCACATTTTAATGAAAATATTATTAGAAGAGATGTTAAATTTGATGAAAATCTCTTGGCCTGTGAGCCTAATTCAACGATTGTGCCTTCTTCAACCTTTGAGCCATCTTCGACGTTTGTTCCTTAATATGTTCCTATTCTAGTTTCTTCTTTAGATGATGACAGTGAGGATGAAAATCCACCTTCGCTTTCTCACCTTCCTCCAGATCAGTCCTTTGAACCTGAACCAACACCAGTTCCACCGCTTCCTAGATGGGTCCGTTCCACACAAGAACTAACTGGTGGTCTTTTCGGTGATCCCTGAGATCAGCGTCGAACACATTCACAGTTCTAGTGAGCCTCTTATCTTTTGGCTCAAGTTCTAGAGACTCATGATCCATATACATTTGTAGAAGCTCCAGGTCATCCAGATTGGGATACATCAATGAATGAAGATTATCGTTCTTTTATGGAAAATGATACTTGGGATCTTGTACCTCTTCCAAAAGGAAGAAAACTTGTCAGATGTAAATGGGTCTACAAAACAAAGTATGCATCAGATGGAAGTGTTGAAAGACACAAGGCCCGGTTAGTTTCCAAAGGATTTTCCCAAGTTGAAGGAATTGACTATAATGAAACCTTTGCCTCTGTAGCCAAAATGAATTCCATCCGCCTTATTTTTTCCCTTGCTACCTCACATAAATGGGAGGTCCATCAGATGGATGTTAAATTTTCCTTCTTGCATGGAGATTTGCAAGAATAAATCTACATGGAACAACCTCCTGCCTATGTCCAGAATGACTCTAGCCTTGTTTGTTGCCTTAAGAAATCTCTTTATGGTCTTAAGAAAGCTCCCCAAGCTTGGTATGCCAAAATGTAAAACTTTCTTATTGACACTGGATTCTCTAGATGCCATTCTGATCCTAATGTCTATACCAAGAAAGTAGGAAGCCACCTCATAATCCTTGTCCTTTATGTTGATGACCTTATCCTTATTGGTAGTGACTCAAAACTTTTAAACCATGTGAAAAATATCCTTAAGAAGAAATTTGAAATGATAGACTTAGGCTTTTTGCACTATTTTTTTGGCCTCCAAGTTTTGCAAACCAATGAAGAAATTTTTCTTTCCCAGTCTAAGTATTCTTGTGAAATTCTTCGTCGCTTTCACATGGATGATTGTAAACCAACCCCTTCTCCCTTCCAGTATGGAGTCAAGATTACCGCCACCTGTACTTCTCCTGAAGTTGATTCCACCATGTACTATCAGTTAGTTGGTAGCCTCTTATAATTGACTCATACCCATCCTGATATTTCCTTTGATGTTGGTATTGTTTCCCAGTATATGAAAACACCCCATGAAATCCATTGGAAAGAAGCTAAAAGGATACTTCACTATGTTCATGGTAGAATTCAGTTCAGGATACATTACAGTTTAGGGGGAACTCCTTTATTGGTTGGTTTCACTGATTCAGATTGGGTCGATGACCCTTGATGATCAGAAGTCTACTGCAGGTCATGTTTTCAACCTTGGTTCGGGACCTGTCACTTGGGCCTGTAAGAAAAAACATGCTATTGCACTTTCTTCAGTAGAAGAAGAGCACCGAGCAACGGTAAATGCAAGTTAGGAATCCTTCTAGCTTCAACATATCCTTTCAGAGTTTGGATTAGAGAAACAACATCTGACCAGCCTTTGGTGCGATAATCAAAGTTTCATCAAGCTCTCCAAAGACCCAGTTCAACATCAGCGCAACAAGCACATCGAGATACACATGCACTTCATCAGAAATCTCATTCATGATTAAGTTATTGAAGTGCTCTTTTTCCCTATAGAAGATCAAGTTGCAACCATTTTCACAAAGTCTCTTACAGAAGTGAAGTTTTCCAAACTTTGATCTATGTTAGGAGTTTAGGAAGTTGTCATTAAGGGGGGATAGGCTCTAATGCCTCCTTCCTTCTCCTATTGTGTCAACATTGTAAATCCTTCAATCTTATCCCAAGTTGTTCTTAAGGGGGGATGTTAGGATAATTAGACACTTAGGAGTTAGTTAATATCTACTTGGTCTAAGGTGTCGTTAGGTAAAAGTGTGTTTCTTTAGTATTCATTAGTATGTGTTTGTAGTTATGAAATCTGACGGTCACGATATGTTCCCGACATAGAATGATATGATGGTTTATACTCTCCTCGATCTTAACAACCATTGATCCGTGGATTAACACCCGATTGGTCCATGATCTCTATTTAAAGAGCATGGAGGGTCCTTTGCCAATGATCGATTGCGAGAAACTCTCTTGTAAAATCTCTCTGTAATCTTTTTCTTTTGCATTAACAAGCTTCTCCAAGTGGCCGCGTTGGCTGGGGCCGTGGATGTTTCCTCGTAGGGGTTTTACCACATGAAAACATCGGTGTGTTGATCTTTTATATGGTTATGTCAGTGGTTACTGAAGGTGTTCATCCTTTGTTGGAATACCTGTGTTTTTGTACAAAAATCTTTGTGCCTTGGATGATTTATTGGACTTGCAATGGTTAAGTGTGAAGATGGGGGAGAAAGACCATCGCTGTGAAGGGGGGGGGGGAATCCAACTTGTTATGTATCCTGTAGCCAGAAATAGATTTAGAATAAACATAAGGCCGATGGAAAATGGAAAGGTGTAGTCATGGAGAAGTGACGAAGAATCGAAAAAATAGGGCTTTCAATCTAGTGCAAAGGGAGCAAGAAAAACTACAAAAAAGACCTAACCCTAGCTTACAAAAAATAGAGAGAGAAAGGTAACCTTACCCAGACTATGCTTCCATGTGTTAGATATGGATAGGGGAGAGTTTCGAGTGACATTCAACTCTGCGTTTTTATCCCTTACTTTTCTCGTTCAATTGAAAATGGTCTAATAATACTAAACTCAACCCCGTTTCATTAATGGTTACTTATGACATTTAATGAGGTGGTTGGGGTAGGTTTGATCGAAGTTAAGAGAAAGTTGTATGATCAGTTCAGGAGAGTTAGAATTAAATCTTCTGAACATATCAGAGGAGTTAGAAGTAACTCCTCTGATATGATCAGAGGAGTTTCCTCCAACTCTCGTGATATGTTTGAGTATCAGAACGAAAGAAAGGAACTCTGCCGAACTTTTTCAGAGGCGTTTTAAGTAACTCCTCCGAACTATTCATAGGAGTTGAAAGTAACTTTGCCGATTTAAAATTTAGATTGCAACACTAAGTACTTGTTTTTTTTCCAAGTGAAACATGAATTACCAGAAGAATATTTCGATAAAGAAGGGACTTATGAGGCTTTTTCTTAGGCTAAAAAATAAGGGGGATCCATTTTTTAGGGAAATAACATAATCAAAAAGAAAAAATGGAGGGTTGTAGTGCCTATCACAACATAACTTCACGACAAAACTTAGATAACTAAATTTGGAGCTATATAGAATCATGGGAGTGCATTTCCATTAGGTCACTTTCTGTTGTTTTTCTCTCTCAATTTACAAGGTAGAATTTGCTTCTTTTAGACATCATCCACTTCAATGTTTTCAAATGAAAATATTATTGATTAAGGTTAGTTTTCATTGATGTCAACCCTTGAAGAAAGGCCGTTAGCGAATTCCAACAACACAAAGGTTTGGGTAATGGACCCAAGGTTGTTTAATGTATAATGGTATGAGTTTTAATATATTTTAAGGTGAGACTATTCTATATGGATAGTACATGTCAATCCATTTCCGATGGTATGTGGAACGTCACATAACTCCTCACGGTTAGAGAGTTATGGCCATGAGAAGTTGAAGAACCCAGGTTTGGGTAATGGACCCAAGTTTGTTTGATGGATAATGGTATGAGTTTTGATATATTTGAAGGCAAGACCATTCTATATGGATATTACATGTCATTCCATTTCTGGTGGTATGTGGAACATCACATAACTCCTCATGGTTTGAGAGTTATGGCCTTACGAAGTTGGAGGACCCTCATATGTTGGCTTGAAGCCCCAAAAGGTCAAAGAAGTCAAAGAGCTTTCAAAAAAGAAATTATTATTTAAATGATAAAGTAAAGTGACAACGTCAAGAAGGATTATTTAAATAATAAAGTGAAGTGATAAAATCAAAGAATATTATTTAAATGATAAAGTGAGGTGACAAAGTCAAGGAGGAATATTTAAATGATAAAGTAATGGAGAACTTTCTAATTATGGAAAATGCTTAACCCTAAAAATGAGGAAAATAGGTTAAGTTACCTATAAATGGGTTAAGTGACCTAGAAATAGGTTAAGTGACCTAGAAATGGGTTAAGTGACCTAGAAGAAGCTTCTAAGGAAGATATTTGGAGAGTATAAATAAGAGGTAAGGTTCTCTCATTTTACATCACACTTGAGCATATTGAATATCTATAGGTGACTGAGGTAACCAAAGGATATATAAGCCAAATTTTAGAGGGAAGGTGGAGAAAATAAGGTCGGAATTCAAGGAAGGATAAATTCTTTTGATGATGCTTTCTAAGGTATGTTATTTACAGGTCATCTCACCATTTTCGCAATGACTTGTTTTCTAGAATGCTTCAAAATGTGAAATTTATAGGCCATTGAGGAAACATATCCAAGGATCCGTGGTAAAAAAAAATCTTGTAGGTCATTGTATTTCTGGAGTTACACTCTGTGGAAAATAGAGTTTGTGGCTAGTCCTGAAACTAGTCTAAAACATGTGTTTCAGGTAAAAACGTCATAACTTCTTCATAACAGATCCAAATTCAATAATACCAAATGTGTTAGTTATATTACAGTCTTTAGTATGCTGTGTAACATTTTTATATCCATTCAACAAATATTCTATGTGGGGCATGCTCTACAAGGTCTCTCTCTAGAATAAGCCAGAATTTAGCAAGGTATGCCATTTTTGCTATAACTCCTTTTCCGAGAGGTTCCAAGTAGTGACACCTAGAGGAATTCCATAAAACAAAATGAGGAACATTATGTACTAATTTCAGATCTTTATTCATTACAGGTACATAGTTATTATTATTTTAAGTTATTGTTGTTGACTAATCCCAAACTAGTCACGTGAGACTAAAGAAAAGTTTGATGAAAATGCTAGTCTCTTGTTATGAAAGTTAAGGAAGGTTTGCAGGTATGTGATCATATACACCAGGTCTATTACAAAGTTACAAATCATATTTGGATGATGAAATTGATGAGGAATTTTGGTTAAGGTACATGTTGGGTACATGGTTGAGACAAGTAGTTTATGAGTTGACACATAAATGAGGTGTATAGTTGATGATGTTGGTACATATTGATGAGTCATAGTTGATGAGTAGTTGATACATGTTTGGTACATACTTGGTACATGGTTGGATGAAATTGTTTATGGTACATGTTGATTACAGGTTGTTTGGTATAGGTTGGTGCATGGTTGATGCACTTGTTTATGAAAGTTGGTGCTTCCAATGAATGTAATTCTTCAAGACATATAAGAAAAAGAATTCCGTGGTTTTCTCCCGCTTTGGGTTTCCACGTAAAACACTGGTGTACTGTGTATGTGTATGATTGTTCATTTGTTCATTTCTTATTTACTTTGTAGTTATTGGATGATAACACTACTTGGATTATATGGTTAAAAAGGATTAAATTGTTCTATTACTGATTCACCCCCCCTCTCAGTAATCCAACAATCGGTATCAGAGCAGGTTCCTTTAGAAATCAGTTTAACCACTGAAAGGTAGATCATGGAGAGAAACAACATATATAACAATGGAATACCACAATTCAATGTGTTAACGCTCTATAAATTCCTAGAGGTTGTCAGGAGGTAGAATAAATTTATCAGAGGTAACTTTATCCAACCACTTTGAAACTGGGATCTAACCTTGCCAGTTTTAGAGAGGGATCTCTTTGTAAGATTTAGATATGTTTCAGGTTTCATATATTAGGCTAGTTAAATAAATGGAAATGTGTTGTTTTGTTTTATAAAATGGCTGAAATATGCTTACACATCCATTGGGCTACGGGGTATGTGTTTAGGTTTGAGATCAAAGAACAGATTTTATAAGGTTTCTTCACAGGGCAGGATAATGCCAATGTTAGATCCTTTATAGTTTAAAGTGATGGATAGAATAAATATATGAGATAATCAAGTATAATAAAGAAACATTCAATAATTTATTTATCACAATATCATAAGACAAACATTTAGATCTTTAAAATCCAGAAACAGAGTATACGAAGATAAATTCTGCAACTTTAACTTCTTTTAAATGATCAGATGTAGAAAACAAAATGATAATGAAGAAAGATAAACCATTCAACAAACAAGAGTAAACATCACCAACAGTTAACATGCATGAATCCCGTGAATTGTCCCTTTTTATTACTGGTAGATCTCTTCAAAATTTTTACAGTTTACAGCTTTATTGGGCGTAAAGATCAACCCTAAATATTTCAAAGTTTGAGGTATTTATAGAAAAATAAATTACAATTCGGTCTAGTCGTTAATGATCAGTACATGGTAGAATCCAAATCTAACTACTTAGCCAAAAAAATACAAAATTTTAGGAATTTCTAATGATCTGCCAAATTCTTTGAGATGATTTCGAGGAAAGTTGTTGGTGAGTCATCAACTTGAATTTGACTACTCCGCGTGCTGATTTGTACATCCACATCATCTTCTAGTCGATCAAGTCACACATGTCATCCCATGTTTGATGACTGGGAATGTTGACTTTGAGCAGCATTCGGTACACCTCGTCCATCTCTGTGTGCTTAGTGAAAGTGGGTTTGGTGATGAAAATATACTTTATCTCTTGTTGACGATTTAGGTCTAATCTCAGAGTTTCCAAGAAGGCTTTGCCTGTGATAATGCCTTTTATTCTTTCAAACTTGGACCCATCCTTCGCCACTGTGAGAATCTTCTGCTTATAATTTGAGAGAGTAATCAACCTGTTATTGATCAAAAATAAGCTTGGGAGACCTTTCTTCTGTAAAGATTCAGTCTTGCTAAAAAACCTCTGTACCGCGACATCCATTGCCTGAACTTTCTCCTCAAGTTGCAACATTAGTCCTCTCTTGGTCAAGAATCTCTTAACTTAAAGAATTGTTTTATTCCTATCCTCAATTTGCAGGGCTTCCAACTCTTCTTTTGATTTAGAATTTAAGAATTTGATTATCTTGTTGGCCTTTGTAGGCATTTGTCCCAATTCTCCCTTTATCCTGTCAATGGCTTGTATGGCTCTTTGCACTAGATCATGCTGTTCAAACATGATTTGTATCAGGGGACAAATATCTATCACTGATTGACATATGTCCATCCAAATATTTTCTTTAGCTTCTGATAGAGTCTTAGCCATGACTGTTTCTTTCTGCAGCTGTTGCAGTTCCTGTTTGAGTTTGTCTGACTTATGCCTCTCAGTGTTGTAGCTAGCCTGGAATGTGGAATTCAACTTTTGGAGATTTTGAATCTCTTCTTGCAATTTTTTGATTTCTGCCCCTTGTAGAGTCATATCTTCCATTGCTTTTGCCAATTGGTCTACTGCATCTAGAGCTGTCACTGATGTTGCTGAGGGAATTTCCCTTGTGGCAGTTGATGTTGTCATTGCTGTATTGACTCTTTTGATTGGGAATGAATTCAATGGTATGACTTCCATTGGCACATTCTGATCCTTCTCCTTGAATATCTTTTCCAACTTGGCTTGCATTTATTTAATTTGAGCATTCTGCTCCATGATCAACTTTAACATCTCCTCTTTATGGTCTTCAGTCTCGACCATCTCTCTAGCCTGTGGGTCTTCAGTAGCAGAGATTTTTAATTATTTCCTCAGGGTGGCTATGTCAGTATTCTTCTTTTTGATAAGCTCTTCAACTGCTTTGATATTGGCCGGATCATAACCAATTTTGAGCGCTAGTTCTTCTAGGGACTTAATTTTATTGTCCTTTTCCAAGGATGACACCTTCTCCAGATTCTGATGAGTCTAGACATTGTTCAACGAAACTTGTATCTTTGTTGTGGTCATGGAGGTGTTTGCCAAGGTGGAGAAAATTATTTCTGCAGTCTGTCTGTGTAGGTCCATCTGATCAACTGGATGTACTTCTGCAACATCAAACTCGAATGTTGCCCTTTTATAATCAGAAATTGTTTTGGGCTGAGGTACCTGTGCCTACAAGTAGGCCATGTGAATTCTCCCTTTATCTGTATCAAAATCAGATAGTAATCTATGTTGGGTTGTGGATGTTTGTTTCCAAAACTGGGAATAGGTACTATTTTTCAATATCTCATTCTTCTTCTTAATTAGGTTGTATTTCTCAAAGAGGTTTAGTCCTGTAGGCTCCTACGTAGCTCTGGTTATTAATGTTGTATCATCCTGCTTCTTTGACGAGGAGGTGGACATCGTTTGCTGGCTTCCTGAGGAAAATGGAGAATTCTCACCTTCCATGACTGTAGTAGACTGAGTCTCTTCTCCACCAGACCTGTCAGGTGTATGACTGGTCTTGGGCCTTTTTCTGTAAACCTAGAAATCATTTGTCGAGACTTCAGTGACCGAGGGAGATACCTCTTTCCTGGGTCTTTTCTCTGCTGGCACCTGAGGAGTATTAGTCGGTGAAATACTGGCAGAAGGGGGGTGCTGATCGGTATCTGTTAGGGTTTTATCCTCCCACTCGATTTGGTTCATGAACTTTTCGATTTCCGGTTTGGGAACATGAGCATATGGAGAGTTTTTATCCCTTAGTCTGGTTTTTGCAATGACACCAGATGGATCGTAATTCCATGGGAAAATTTTCTTGAAATTCATCTCCAGTAACAACTTGTTTGCTTCTTCTCCTACCACTCTGCTATTGCAGATGAAAGATCCTATCTGTCCCTTGATCCTCAATTGTTATTTATTTTTGAATTACACGAAGTGAATATTGTCTGAGTTTATCATCTGTCGGATATATTCCAGAGCAAATATCCTGACAGGTAGGAACTTGGGCAACTTATATGGTGGAAGCTCACAACCATAGACTCTAATCTCTGTGTGATCCTGGTAGAGGTACTGGTCACCGATTTTGGCAAGGTCCGATAGGTGCATGAGCCTCTAAATCTCTTCATTAATCCTAGGTTCCTTCCATCCACTCAACATGCTTACCATTGGGTGGTAAAATTGATCAATGAACTATTTAAAATTGAACTCTGATGAGTTCTTTCTCGGTAAATATGTCTAGGAGGTGACAACTTGTGGATGACCATCCTGGTATAGTTTCTTCATGGAAAATGAGAACTTCTCTTCTTTGAAGAAAAGGAACATGTAAGATAATATGGAAGAATATCGAAACATGCCTTCTGTAGGAAACTTGAAAAGTTGCTCGTGAATATTATCGGCCAGAAACTGACTGCAATTGAACTGGATGGTGGCCTTCTCTTCGGTGGAAAAAATAGACAAGAAACCCAGGATGGGTTCATCCACCCATTCATTTGAAGAATACCTGAGAAAACAACACAGGGATGAAATGAATTGATTACCTTTTGTTGAGAACATAGAGGACTGATAAGGGGTTTTTTTCTTGGTGAATTGGGCACTCTCAGGGAGGAAAAGTTTGAAAATTTGCGCTCTCTGGGGAAAAGATAATTTTGGGTATATTTAAGTTAATATTTTAATGGTGAGAGGGGAAAGAGATTTTGATCTGGGAATTTGCATCATCTGGTCAATGGTTTCAGCTGTAATGGTGAACAAGGCCTCTCTAGATGATGAGACGATAGCTCTCTGATTGGGAAGATAGTGCATCTGACACTTGAGGGAGAACTCAGGGAAATGATGAATTTGGGGAAAAAGATATAGTGGAATATTGGACTCCCAGAGTCCAATATCATAACTCTGGTCTAGGAAAGTGTCTCTGAACCATGAGCGTAATTCCGAAAAATCGAATTTGCATTTAGGCTTTGAAATCAGGTAATCTTTGTTGGCCAGAGGGATCTGATCGAGATCGATGGGGGGTGGGAGAAACAAATTTTTGTTGATCTCTGAGTGTTTGGACTTTGGTGCCATCCATTCAAATGATACCTGCAAAATTATGAAAAACAATGACACTGACTGTGATGTCCAGAGGTTAATGGTGGTTGAAGGCAAAAGGGTGAAGAGGACGATAATTTCAGTGACGTCTGGATCATGAATGGTAAAGAAAAGGTGAAAAATAATATTATCTGGGGGAACGAGCATCTATTGGGGCACGGAGGACAAGTCAACAGGCTTAACAGATAGGTTTGACCGCATTGATTGGCCAACAGATATCTCGGGAATGAGGTGGAGGGTAGCAGATAGGTGATGAGTTGTGTGAGGATTATGTGGAGGATAGGGATTGGGCTATAAGCAGATGAGATGTGACGAGTGACGGGTGAGTGGGGAAAACTATACCCTGACAGAGTAATGGCACATGACTTGCAAACGACGATAGTGGAGTGTGATGTCATGTGTTGGGGGTGGTATGGAAAATCTGGTATGGCGTTTTATCGGAGGGGGGGATAGGTGGTAACCGTTTTAGAGCGAGGTGGGTCCTAAATAACATAATTGTGCCATGTTATGATGGGGTCCATCGAGGAATACCACCATTCCGGACCCCCCCTCCTCGGTTAAAGGTAGAACGTTCGGGGGGGGGGGGGGGGTCCGATATTACCTGTTGGCCATAGATTTGATCGCTGTTTGCACAACCGTTGATCTCAATGCACCCTTTAATCACGAAGCACGCATCACATTTCATTGTGGAAACTTAGGATAACACCATTTTGTGGGTTTTTTGTGCTGCTTCTTTTCGTTTTTCCACCAAGGGGTTAGAACACAACCTTCTAACATCAAAACAAAGAACCTCATCCAACTTTATGCTTGTTTTATTGAAAGGAAAAGCAACTAACCTATGTCCTAATATATTTACCTAACACATTTAACCTATATTAGATTGTTGGGCTAAAAATTACTCTACCTGGGGCTATTTGATCAAGTTTAAACAATTTGATCAAATTTATTCACTAACCAACCTATCTAGTTGGCTAATATTAAACAACTTAGCCAAGCTTTATTCACTAATCCTATCAGCATAAATTCAAAAAGACTTGAGCATGGTTAGACTGTATGGATCAAGCCATTCTTATTGCATGGGGCCTTATTATTTTTCTTTTATGCCCTCTTTTATTCTTTTTTTTTTTTCCTTTTTTTCTTTTATTTTCTTTTCTTTATTTTTCTTTTTCTTTTCTTTCTTTTTATTTTCTTTTGTAAATAATTTTCAGAATGAAATATTATTTACAATCAACAATACAACAAGAGTAAAAAATTTCTAGTCACCAGTTGATCCTATGAAACATAGGGTTATAACAAAATGGACAGAAGTATGCATTTTCGAGCATAATGATGAAAACATATATACATGCACATGGATTTGAAATTTGGCAATCAATTGTAGATGGATACACAACACCAGCAGTTCCGCCAACAAATGACAAAGTAGTGAAACTCAGTTAGAATAATTCCAAAGCCAAAAATGCACTTCTGAATGGTCTTAATGAAACGGTATTCACCAAAGTTGCACATTGTAAATCCGCTAAAGTGATTTGGGACAAACTTCAAAATATTTATGAAGGAGATTCAAAAGTCAAAGAAATAAAGCTTCAAACTTACAGAGGTCACTTCGAACAACTTAAGATGAAGGAAGATGAGAATATTGCAGGTTACTTTTTACGAGTTGATGAACCAATAAATGCAATCATAGGATTGGGAGAAGAAATCAAAGAATCTGTAATTGTTCAAAAAGTACTAAGATCTCTTCCTATGAGATTCGACCCTAAGATATCAACACTAGAAGAAAGATCATATTTAAACTTAATAAGCATGGAAAAACTACATGGAATCTTCACAACATATGAAATGAGAATTGAATAGGAAAATCCAAATATAAAAGAAGCAACCTTCTAAGCATCCAAAAAGTCAAAGCAACAGGGAAGGAAAAAAGAAGAACATAGCAGCAACAGTGATGTCTCGGAAGATAATGAAGAAGTGGCAAACTTTGTCAAAACACTAAACAAGGGAACTAACAATAGGTATAGAGGTAAGATTCCTTTAATTTTCTTTAATTGTGATGGTATTTCTCATTTTGCTAACAAATGTCCTTATAAGAAAAAGAGAAATGATGAAGGCTACTTAAAAGGCAAACAAACATATAAAGGAAAAAGAACCACAAAGAAAGTTTTCAAGAAATTCTTATGCACCAAAGAAGACATCTCATCATCAGATGAAGATGAAGTCAATGACAGTGAGATAGAAAGAGTTCTATTCATGGCAGTAGAAGAATCTGATAAAGAAAACTCTAGAGAAGAATATGAAGAAGCCAAAGAAGAATATGAAGAAGTCTAAGAAGAAATTGAAGAGGCAAAAGTTGACTATCGAGAGGAATTAATGTGTGCCATATGAGTTATCATAAGAGAAAATAAGAAAAACAAGAAACTACAAGAAGAACTAGAAAAGAAAGAAGACACTCAATAAATAGAACAAATGATCACAAATTTGAAGGTTCAAATAAAAGAAGATAAAGGAATTGAAGAAGCACTCAAAGAACAACTAGAATAATAAGACAAGATCATTGGAAATTTGGAAGCAGAGATTGTCACATTAAGAAAGGATCTTCAAAAGAAAAATATGCAAAACAACTCAAAAGTTTTGGATGACATTATCAACAATAAAAAATCTCATGATGACAAGTCTAGATTTGGATACAATCAAATAGAAAAAGGAACAAGATCCAAAACAACAGAGCAAGAAACATATCCAAAAATCTATGCAGAAATGATCAAGGGTGATAGGAAGATCTACAAGGAAGATTACAGGGACACTCCTCCACCGAGAATATTTAGATTTTGGAATCAACAACTGATAGATAGGCCTCAGGAAGAAGAAGAATTTATAAGAGTACCTCCTTTCATAAGATCTTAAACTCCCAGGTATCAAACTATCTTTTTTGGTTTATGTTATGCATGTAATAATTTTTGACATAAATATGTGAATTGGAGAGCTAACAATAGGAACACAAACAACTTTGAAAGTAATACACAAAGGGGTTATCCAAGAAGGCCTAGTGAAACACAAACAAGAAGTTACAACAAGTTTGAATATTTGAGCACTAAAGTGGAATGTTACAAATGTAACCATTTTGGACACATGGCCAAAGATTGCAGAATGACAGTCCCTCCTAGAGAAGCGCAACATAATGACAACAGTCACAGACATGAACCTCAGAAAAGGATATGGATAAGAACATATGATCAATATAGCAATGAAGAATTCACACTCACTCTACAAGCTAAGCAGAAGAAACATGGTTGGTATGTTGACAGTGGCTATTCAAAACACATGACATGTGATAGAGATAGGTTTCTTACATTACGAAAGGAAAGAGATGGATTAGTCTCCTTCGGAAATGATGATTCATATAAAATCATTGGAAAAGGCACAATCAGAATTGGGAACAAGAATACCAAGGTAGAAAATGTTCTACTAGTAGAAGATATGAAACATAATATTCTAAGTGTGAGTTAAATGTGTGACCAAGGTCATAAAGTTACTTTCGATTCACAAAAGTGCAAGATAAGAAAATAAGGTTTAGGAAAATTGATTGCTACAACTACGAGAACTTCAAGCAACATATATGTATTAAGTGAAATTGGAAATGAAAAGTGTTGTCTAGGAAAGGAAGATGAAAGTTGGCTATGGCACAGAAGAATGGGTCACATACATTTTGATAACCTTATCAAAGTTAGTAGAAGAGAACCAGTCAGAGAAATGCCTTGGATCTCAAAACCAACCAACACTTTATGCAAGCATTGTCAACAAGGAAAGCAAACAAAGACCAGGTTCAAATCAAAGGAATATTCAACGTCAAGACCATTGGAAATTGTGCATAATGATCTAGTTGGACCAACTACAACAAATGGTTTAAAAGGTGAGAAATAATTTATGTTATTAGTTGATGATTATACAAGAATAACTGCAGTTTTCTTTCTCAAGAATAAGTCATAAGATTTTGAAAACTTCAATATCTACAAGGAAATGGTTGAAAATGAAATGGATTCAAAAATCAAATGCTTGAGATCTAATAGGAGGAGAGTTCACTTCAAAGGAATTTATGGACTACTGCAGTAGTCATGGAATAAAAAGGCAATTCTCTGTTTCTAGGACACCTCAATAGAATGGAGTTGTTGAAAGAAAAAATAGGACAATACAATAAATGGCTCGAACAATGCTAATGGATTCCAAATTGACAGATATATTTTGGACACAGGCATTGCATACAAAAGTTCACATTCAAAATAGAGAAATGCTCAGAAACAACACTGGAAAAACTTCCTACGAGCTATGGAAAGGAAGACCAACAAATGTGAAGCACTTCATAGTTTTTGGAAGCAAATGCTACATCAAAAGAGAAGATGGAAAAATGGGAAAGTTTGACTCTCGTGTGGACAAAGGAGTACTTGTTGGTTACTCAATTACAAGGAAAACACACAAGTGTTACAATATGATATTGAACAAAGTTGTAGAAAGAATCAACGTAACAATTGATGAAACATGAAGACCATAATCAAAGGAAGAATAAAATGAATCAATGGAATGAATTTTTGAAGAAGAAGCAGAAGATGAAAAGGAAGTAGAAGAGGAAGATGAAGAGAATCCGACAGAATCAGAAGAACAAGTTCAGAAAGTGCCTCCAAAGACACCTAATAGACGAGTACAGAAGAATCAACCTTCAGATCAGATTATCGGAAACAAAGATGCAGGAGTTGAGACTAGAAGAAGAATCCGTTCACTAGAACAAACACACCTAGCACTCACATCTACGACTAAACCAACCTATTTTGAAGAGGCCAACAAGGATGGATTTTGGAACAAGGCCATGGATGAAGAATTTGATCAAATAGAGAAAAATGACACTTGGGAATTGGTTCCAAGACCAAAGGATGAGAATGTGATCGACACAAAGTGGGTAAACAGGAATAAATTGAACGAAGATGGACAGGTTACAAGGAACAAAGCTAGATTGGTATGTAAAAGATATGCACAGGTTGAAGGAATCAACTTTGAAGAGATATTTTCCCCAGTTGCTAGAATGGAAGCAATCCGATTTCTTTTAGCTTATGCATGCTCCAAAAATATTAAAGTGTATCAGATGGATGTAAAATCAACTTTTTTGAATGGGGAACTTGAAGAATAAGTCTACATTGAACAACCAAAAGGATTTCATTTGTCAGAGAATGAAGACTATGTGTGCAAATTAAAGAAGGCCTTGTATGGTCTAAAACATGCTCCTAGAGCATGGTACTCTAGACTGGATAAATGTATACAACATGCAGGGTTCATAAAAGGAAGTGTAGACATCAACCTCTACATCAAGTTAAGTCAAGGTAATATTTTATTAATTGAAGTTTATGTTGATGATATTATTTTTGGTAGTGATGATGACAGGTTAAGCTAGGAATTTGCAAAGGATATGTAGAATGAATTTGAAATGTCATTACTTAGAGAACTATCCTTCTTTCTAGGACTTCAGATACGCCAAAGCAACCTGCAAGATACCAGATATATAAAATATGCAGAACAAAAACGAAATGCTAGAAATGACAGAATAACAGTAAAATATCCAGCATAATCTTCACAATACACAGAAATGATATACAGAATAGCAACATACATAACACTTTGAATCAGATAGCAATGTTCACAGGCCTCTTCGAGGGGGAAACCTCCAATCGAGCAATGCTCTGTTACAATAATATCCAAGCTAGGGTTCTCATACCCTCGACTCCTATTTATACTAAAAAGAAGCATCTAGAGGAAGACTCTTCTAGAGGCGGAAGCTTCTATTAGGTCTTCTTACATCTGCCTTATTCTATTTTATTGAAAGGTCTTATTAATATTGACCTTTATTACATATGAATACATTGATCTATCTATGTGCGGGTTAGGACCTTAACATGTCCGCCCCCTTAAAAATAGCCTTGTCCTCAAGGCTTGAGATGTGGAAACTGCTGCATAATGGTAGCTGGTTCCCAAGTGGCATCTGCTGGAGTCATATCTTTCCACTGTACGAGCACTTCCTTGATGGTTCGCTGACGCAGGCGACGCTCCCTCTGGTCC
>ML788191.1:23506-44498 GCA_009831015.1 Picea engelmannii | reverse complement strand
AGGAAGATCCTTCTAGAAGCGGAAGCTTCTATTAGGTCTTCTTACATCCGCCTTATTCTATTTTATTGAAAGGTCTTATTAATATTGACCTTTATTACATCCGAATACATTGATCTATCTATGTGCAGGTTAGGACCTTAACACAACCAAGGAATTTTTATTTCTCAAACCAATTATATCAGAGAAGTGCTAAAGAGGTTTAGAATGGAAGATTGCAAACCAGTTACCACTCCCATGAAAACCAATTGCAAGTTAAGAAAAGATGACGATTCAAAGTATACAGATCAGAGGAAATATAGGTCAATGATTGGCAACCTACTATATGTGACAACATACAGACCAAATGTAATGCAACAGTTGGATAGGTGGCACGATTTCAAGCAGCACCAAAGGAATCACATGTATTAGCAGTGAAGATAATTTTCACATATCTTAAAGGAACATAAGAGTTTGGATTATGGTATCTAAAAGGAAATGATCTATCTCTTATTGCCTACACAGATGGAGATTGGGAAGGTTGTATTGATTACCAACAAAGCACCAATGGAGCAATGTTCTAGTTGGGTCAGTGTTTAGTATCATGGCTAAGTAAAAAAAAATCATCAATATCTCTATCTACAACCAAGGCAGAGTATATTGCAACAGTAGCATGTTGTACACATGTTATTTGGATGAAAAGAACTTTGACAACAATATAGGTTGAGTATGATGAGCACATTCCAATCTATTGTGATAATACAAGCTCCATCATTATATCAAAGAACCCGATGATTGTTATAACCCTAATTTGCACCAGACATACTTACCTGACATTAGGCCATTTCATATACCTTATTTTCCAAGCCAGTACTAAACAACTCTTTTTAAAAACACCCTTTTTAAAAGCCCATGTGCCCTGCTCCACTACAACCTGCGTGTACACTCTAGCTGACCCACTACAACCCGTGTGTACCTACAAAAGCACGAAAAATAGAAAGTTGCTGATGGAACACACAGTTTTGGGTAAGTTAACTAAACCTTTTGACCATGCATGGTCAGTCATTCGACTAAATACCTAGCTCTTTCTAGCCTATAAATGAAGGGGTAGGGGTTCCATTCTAGAAGAGGAAAATCATAGTAAAGAAAATCTACCTGAATTCGTATCCCCCTTTGCCCAAGATTCTGCAACCATTTTGTGACTTCAACGAAGAAGAGAAGAAAGTGTGTTAGCAGTTGGTGCATAGTAAAAGAGGAGCCCAGGACCAGATTCATGGAGTAGTGGCCGACTTCATCATTGTAAGTTGATTTAGTGAAGTTAATAATAAAGAAGTACTTTTCCCATCCCACCATATGAGGTTTTCATTGTTTATTGCATACATGTTGATTAAATCTCTAACCCATTAATATGTAGATCAAATGCATGTGGAGTTCTTTGTTTGTCTTTTGTGAATGCAGGTCAGCCTTGGGAGGAGATTTGTAGTCAAAGAGAGACCAAGCATGAAGAGGGATCGATATCATACGTCGGAAATAAGGTATGTTCACTTGATCTTCTTAACTGTGTATTTGCTTAAGAATAATGAGGATTAGGTCTGGGATGATGGTAAAAAGTAGGAATCTTTAGGTCTTTTTTGCATGCATGATAAAACCCTAAGTGCTAGTCCGTAGGGGGATTTCCCACTTACAACAGAATTGGCGACCATACTGGGGAGATCTCTTGGGTTTTCTGGGGATACTTTTTGGTAGTTTTAAATTAGTTTCATCACCTTTTTTCTGAGTTTCTGCAAGAGTCTGAGCTAGTAGGGATTCTGGTCTTCCATAACAGTATTCCCTGCTTTCTTTGATTGGCTGCACTCTCATTTCAGAAAGTCACAGAGATACATGTGGCCTGTATAAAACCTACCTTCATGTACACACGCCCAACCTTCACACAACCCACGTGGACACGCTAGATGATGAAGTGACAATAGCGTGGTTAAGTTCATAATTTTTTTAAAGAGGCAGTCATCCTTTTCCCCGTCAGAAGTGATCCTTCTCAAGGGTTTTCTGAAATTCATTCTGGTCTCTATTTTTTAAGTTTGTAGCTTAGGTTTCACCTTAGATTGGTTTTTCTCTATGAAAATTTCCTTGAATTGTTTTCTTTTTCTGTCAAAGTAAGTTTTTGAGTCTTTAAGACATTTTGGTTCTCAAATACCAGTAGTCTCTGCCAGTGCTTGATTGCTTGTCTTTTCATTTTTGAAGAGTTGCAGAGGTACACGCGACTTGCATAAGGTATGCATGCGTGTACACACGCTTTGACCTTACACAACTCACATGCACACACTGGCTGTTGAACTGTCAGCAATGTGCCCTTTGAGAAAATTTTTGTTTAAGGAGAGGCAATCATCATTTTTCTTGTCAAGAGTTATACCTCTCAGGGTTCTTGGTCTCCGTAATAGCAGTCAACAACTTAGGTTTGATCACAACAATAACTTTCTTTTTCATTTTTTTTTCATAGGGTTTTTAGACAAGTGTGAGAGTCTTCTTTCATCATTTTGTGTGTTATTGTCAGTAACTCTTTGCAATCTGTGCTTAGGCCAGATGTTTTCTTGTTCTTTACTTTTCGTCATTTTTCCTTTTTTCTTTGCGAGCATTAAATAAAAAAAAAACTTTTTATTTCTTGGTTTGGTTAAGTAGTTGTTGGTTTGCATTAGTAACCAGGAAAAGTTTTTATTTTATAAGTTCTTGGTTGTTTACTTAGGACAATAATTAGCTCGTAGTTGGGTGAAATCCTGTTTTGAGTTTGCTGTTCAAAGATCTTAGAAATTTTTTTAGTTTGAAAAGTTGATTAAGAATTGTGTCAAGAAGAAGTTATTTTGTTTCCATCTTTCTGTTTATTTTTTCTTTCATCTCTCAAACATCATTAGTTTCACTTTCATAACCTTTGACTTAAGACAAACCATAAAAAATTAATGATTAATTAAAATCAACTAAACTTTATGTTTGTAGGGTCCATCAATTGCTAGAGCCTTGATTTAGGTTGGAGAGGAAACTCGTCAAGGCTGCAAAACATACATAAGAGTCTGTGCTAGGGAGTGTTAAAATTCCAGTATCGTGAAAGTTATCTGGGACCCCCCTTTAACACAGGGGCTAAACACGAGGTTGCATACGGAAAGGTAGTGGAGATAATCCCTCCAAAGCCGGACCAATCGTAGTGGAGAACACATATAGAGGGCTTGTCTTGGGATTCCGTCGATTGCATTTGCCATGGAGCTTCGTGGGTCTTGAATCTGTTCGAGGTCCTCAGTTGTCTTTTGGACCACTTTCTTTCGATACCCTTGACAGGTTTCGGGCTCGATACCCTGCTCATTGTGGTCTATCCGACTATCGACTATACCCGCCTGGTGACTGTTCACGCGCTGACAACCTAGTTGCCTATCTTTTTTAGAGACATACACAGGTGACTGTGGGCGTATATCACGGTACCTAGGACATATATTAGGCCACTCTTTGTAGAGTATACCCGAAGGGTGCTTCCGTGTTCGAGTTGCACTTGCATAAGTAAGTTTCTCTAGTGTTGGTTGTTGTAACTGTTCTTCCAACTAGTTTAGTGTTTGCTTGTTTTATCTTGTAGGGACTTTTTTTTCTCTAGTGTGTGTTGTTTTTGAACGAATAGAAAGCCTTAGTGTGTCTTTGATCTTCTCAAAAAGTGGAGGATCACGAGCTTCGCTGTTCATGAAGGCTTCTTGGCCTACCGCTGGTTACACTGGAGCCACCCCCGCCACCACTAAGGCAAAATCTAGACCAACAAGGGTCTTTTGAATTGACCAGGTCATAGGAAACTGTTCCCAACCAACATCTGAAGGAACCAACTATTTTAGACCTTAGAGTGGAAGCTCTTGGTACACCTGAAACTCCAACCACTGATCTTTCGATGCCCATCATCGTACTGATTTATCCTTACGGGCACTAGACAGTGTCACATGCAACAATGGAAACAAATGCTGTCACTTCTTCTAGGAATTATTTGATTACCACTATGTCTGTCACCACAGGGGGTGTTCCACCTCCTAACCCACCGTCACTAGTCTGAGCCACCATGGTCTCGACTTCCTCTACCTTGAGCAGTGGTTCAATCCCATCTTTGGTGGCAGCCACTGCTCCTTTCACACAGAGTGCAACAAACCCTCCATTCTCATATGGGATGCCTAGCTCAGGTACAAGACCTATACTATCCTACTCCACTTTACAAACTTTAGGTCTGGGGGCAGGGAGCTCTAATGCTCCTTTGCAAGGACCAATGGGGGGCACTTCAACTCCCTTTAACTTTTTCCCTTACGGGGGAGGTCATATACCTCCTTCATCCCCTTCGCTCGGTGATACCCACCAACAATGCACTGGGCCAAACACACACCATAGTTCATTTGGAGTAGGGAGTCAAGGACCACCTTCTCATAATATGCCAGTAGGGTCGACACCATTTTCTTTGTTCGGTGCATTTGGTAACAATGCTTTCTTGTCAGCTGCTCTCCCGACTGGGGGCAAACTCGGTTATGGCCAACCTAATCCTATGCAGGGTACTATTCCTGCACAGGGGGAAAACCCAGGAACTTCTTCTGCACCTGGTCCTTGGAATTCTTGGTAAGGACCAGTTCCCTCGTCAGGAATGTCGATCTGGGGAAATTCTTTGCACAACCAATGGAACCTCGGGCAAGGTGTAGTACCTATGCCCATGGGATCGATATGGGGCAACCCTTCCCAAAGTCCTTCGAATGTAATGCACGCCCAACCATCTACATCCTATTTCGGGAATCAACCGAGGATGTCTCCTCAAATGCAAAATCCATATGCTAGTCTTGGCCATGGTTTTTACCAGAACCTCGGCCAACAACCCAACATTTCCTGGCAACCTGGTGCCAGTCAAACTCCATGCCATTTTTCCATGGTTATCACCAACAACCCAAACTACCTTTCTTGACAACCTTACATTTGCCAAACTTAACAAGGTTTTTGAACAACCCTATCTGTCACGATCCGCGTTGGCCCCCTATGCCGACAAAGTTTCCTTCAGACATACCAAAGTTCGAAGCTAAGCCTAACGAAGATCCATGTGATCATGCGACTACTTTCCACCTTTGGTGCTCATCTAATTCGTTGAAAGATGACTTCATATAGTTGCTACTGTTTCAATGTACTCTCATTGGGAGTGCTGGGAAATGGTACATTGAGCTCGACCACTCAAGATACTCTTCCTTCGGTGAATTGGCAATGGATTTCCTAAACCATTTCCAATTATCTATGAGATACGACGCTGGCACATAATTGCTGGCCAATTTCAAACAGACAAAAGAGGACCATATCTCTGATCACATCCGAGAGTGGAGATGCCATAAGAGTTTGATTAAGGTGCCAGTTCCACCAACATTCCTGCTAGAGTGGTTCCTTAAGTCTTTGGTCCCACAGTTATCCAAAGACGTCGCAATGTCGGGAGTGTTTTCCAAAGAAGATGCAATCATGAGAGCTCAACAACTTGATCTAATCTATTCCCAGTCTGGTCTACTGTACGAGATCTTACTAGATGCACCACAATCAATACTTGATAAAACCAGACAACGATCTAGACCACATGTTGATGGTATTGTTGGTTCAACACAAACAAAGCCCACTGAACAACTGGCGAAAAAATTGCAGCAATTGTCTATCCAACACACAACGGCCAACCAGACTACTATTTTGGCTGCTCCCCCTACCCAAACGTTGGATGTACACAGTGCACAATCGACAAATCCGAAGGCCACCCAACATCATGATGGAAATAAAAAACAACGTAAGAAGGGTAAAGGGAACAATAAACCCACTAATAATGCTGGTGGAGGAAACACCGAAAAAAGGAAGTCAAGGTATCCATGTAATTTGTGTGTGGAAGACCACCCGACTCACCAATGCCCTCGGCTTGCAGAGGCCCAAAAGTTATTATCAAAGCAACAACTGGTTGTGTTAACAAACCCTTTTCAACATGGAAAAAATATAACTCAACCCTCTACAAGTGTGGAAGGGGGCAGCCAAGGACCCCCTCCGTCTTCAAACAATCCTACATCTGCGAATGTGTATATGATGAAAGGTGATGCCTATATATCAACTAGAGCACATGATTACATCAAGCCAAGCACCTCTGAGAAGGGTAAAGAAGCTGAAACCCCATCTCTTCCTCTCTAGATCGAGAAGACATTGGGTGAAACCATGACACGCATCCCAAAAGGTGCGTTTAAGAAAGCTTCTCACAACCCAAACGCAAGGGCTTCCCAACACTACTCTATGGTGGAGGATTTGTCTCAAACCCCTTGTGCGATGTCTGCTTTGGAAGTCCTCCAAAGCTGCCCTTCCCAAAGAAAGGCTCTGTTAGCTGATTTAGGATCCGTCGAGACTTGTAATCTGGGTACGAACATGCTTGATACAATCGACTTAAAACCTTGTCTCCCTTACCACGTAGCGTTCTAGATAGTAGTGGCTTACACCACAAAAAAATTTAATTGGAACATTTTCCGCACAATGGTTGATGAGGGCGCCTCAACATGTGTAATGTATTTGGTGTGTTGGAAGGCCATCGAACAACTCGTTTTGTCTCAGTCACCTACTCTTATTACCACTTTCGACGGTTGTTCGTTCCGACCACATGGAATTATCCCCTCTTTTCCCGTGCAGTTAGGAGGGAAAACCATGTGTGTCGAGGTTGAAGTGGTCGACGCATATCTCGACTACAATCTCTTGTTAGGAAGGAGTTGGGCCTATGCTATGTAGGTAGTAGTCACTACATTTTTCTGGGTCTTGTTGCTTCCACATGAGGGCCGGATTATGACCATTTATCAGTTGTCTTTGTCCCATCCCGACCCTTTATTGGGGGAATCCGTGGTCACAATGATTGATAAACCTCAACCCAACGTCATCAACTTAGGGGTTGGTTTGTGCTCACCTTTGATGGGCACTTTCAATTACCTACCTCCTCAAGGTGATGTTAAGTTCATATTTGACCACCATAAGGTTGAGGTGTTCCAAGTTTCGTTGTTTCGCATGACTTACTTCAACGATCCGTGGATTCTTCCTCCCCCATTGACCATGATGGAAGGGATAGGTCACCATGGTATGTCCATTCCCTTGTCCATGACAGGAGTAGCGTACTCTTTAGTCCAGCAAGCTTCCACCAAACCTGATCCAAATCCCACACAAGAGTTAGATTTGATTCTAGAGCCTATTTTGGCTCAAGGTTCCCTCGTTGATATAGATTCTTTAGACTTAGTCTTTCCCTTAGATGAAGCAATCATGGAAGCAATGACTAGTTTGGACAAACCCTGGGATGATCTCCATCACATATCTTATTTCCTCCCAAAGTTAAGAAGAATTGAAGTAGGGGAATTCACCTTGACTATGACTAGAGATAGGTCCCATCCTATTAATATTTTGGCTACAGATGTTATTTATGCCGAAGGTAATATGGAAACCATCACCGAAACTATAACTATAAACATCTCCATAACCTCTGGCATCGTGGAGAATGTTTTCATCAGAGCTGACTGCTCCCCTGAAGAGATTCAAATCTACATAGATTTATTTGAGGAATTCCACGACATTTTTTCTTGGTCTTGTGAGGAAATGCTAGGCATCGATCCAAAAATTGTTGAACATGAAATAATGACTTATATTGATGCTAAGCCGGTTTGGCAGAAACTTCATCTAGTTAATGCTAAGAAAGCAAAAAATATTAAGGTTGAAGTGGATAAACTGCTCAAGGCAGGTTTTATCTACCTTGTCCATTTGACCCAATGGGTGTCAAACCCCATGTCCATTAACAAAAAATAGGGTACGATTCGCGTATGTATAGAATTCTGTGATTTAAACAAGGCCTGTCCAAAAGATAATTTTCCCACACCATTTATTGACTAAATAGTCGATGAATGTGCAGGTTGAGAGGCCTTTTCTTTCATGGATGGTTTTTCGGGATATAATCAGATACAAATCAAACCCTAAGACCAACACAAAACAACATTCATTTGTCCATGGGGTACATTCACGTATCGTAAGCTGCCATTTGGTCTGAAAAATGTTGGCGCTACCTTTCAGTGGGCCATGTCTTTTTCTTTCCATTATCTCAAACATATCGTTGAGGCCTACTTAGATGATTTAGCATCATGCTCTCCTAAGAGAGATTATCATCTCACACACCTCCGACTTATCTTTGAGTGATGTCGCTACTTCCAGATTCGCTTGAATCCTAACAAATGCATTTTTTTCATGACGTCGGGATGTTTGTTAGGTTTCATAGTTTCAAAAATAGGGATCATGGTCGATACTCTCAAGGTTGAGGCAATAGTTCAGTTGCCTCCCCCATGTACAATCCTTCAACTTCAGAGTCTATAGGAAAAAGTGAAATTTTTGTGGCGTTTCATCGCAAACTATGCTGAGATCACAAAGGGATTTATGCGCTTACTAAAGAAAGCTGTTCCTTTTCATTGGGACGATGCTGCTCAACACTCCTTCGAAGCGTTGAAACATTCCCTCACAACTGCCCCTTTGCTTCGGCCACCCAATTATAACAAAGATTTCTTATTATACTTGGCTGCAGTAGAGTCAACCATTGGCATGGTCTTAGTTTAGGAGGATGATTTGCTCTCAGAATATGTGATCTATTACCTGACCCGAGGCCTAGTTGGATCAGAACTCAATTATTCTCATATAAAAAAACTTGCGTTGGCAGCAGTCCATGTTGTCCAATGGTTGCATCATTATGTTTTGTTTCACAAGACCACCGTCATTGCCATTGTGAATCCATTTCAATACGTGTTGACATGACGTGTAATCGGTGGAAAGATCAATAGATGGATAGTCTTCCTCCATAAATTTGACTTAGATTTTGTTTCAGTGAAATCCAAAAAGTCACTAGTCTTTGTGGAACTTATCTCAGAACTTCCGGTCAATTCAGGTGATGTTATGCCCGAAGAATCACCTATTTAAGGAGATATGTTTTTGATAGCATCTTCAGACCCCTGGTATGGAGATATACTTGTCTATATCCAGACTTTGAAGTGACCCGCCTCTGCTTCTTGTGATGAGCGTCGACGTATATGTCATCAGGCCAAGAACTATCTCATCCTCGAGGACACTCTCTATCGTCGAGGTGTAGATTGCATCCTTCGCCGGTGCCTCACTCATGAAGAAGCAGAAATCATGCTTAACAATTTCCATACTGGAGCATGTGGTGGTCATTTGTTTGGGTTGGCAACAACCCAAAAGATTTTACGAGCTGGTTACTTTTGGCCGACATTAATCAAATATTGTATCACATCTGTCAAGAAGTGCCACCCATGTCAAATCTTCTCTCGGAAGATGAGGGCACATCCCGCTCCCATGTTTTAGTCATCACAGTTGGTCCCTTCACCAAGTGGGGGATTGATTACACTACATGAAACCCTCATTTAGCAAGGGGGAACCGTTATATCATTATAGCCGTCGACTACTTCACAAAGTGGGTCGAATCTATGCCAACGTTTAAAGATGATGGAGAGACTGCAAATCTCTTTTTGTTTAACCAAATTATAGCAAGGTTTGGCATCCCAAGAGAGATTGTCACTGACCACGACAATCACTTTCAGAACCAAATGATGATCGAGTTAACATCAAAGGTTGGTTTGAGGAAAGAACATTCATCACCCTACTACCCTCAAGCAAATGGTTAGGTGGAAGCTGTCAATAAATCTCTTAAGACCATCCTACAACGAATGATCAATTCGGCCAAGTCAAATTGGCATTTGATGTTGTACTCAACATTATGGGCCTACTGAACATCTGTTAAGACTGCAACCATTTTCTCACATTTTCAACTCGTTTATGGGCTGGAAGCCATCTTGCCCATAGAATGCCATATCCCATCTTTAAAGTTGGAAGTACAGTTATTTCTAGACACTTCACCGCTTGAAGAACGTTTATTATATCTCGAGCATCTCAATGATCAACGTCGTGATGTGGCCTTAGCTAACAAATCTCACAAACAAAAATTCAAGTGTCAATATGATCGGTCTGTTCGTCCTCATATTTTCTCGGAAGGCGACCTTGTCCTAGTTTATGACCAAGATAAGGACACCCTGGGGGTAGGCAAGTTCAAACCCATGTGGTTTAGACCTTTCATCATAAAAGAGGTTCTAAAAAAGGCCGCTTATCATTTGGTATATTTTGAGGGACATGCTTTGGCAAAGCCTATAAATGGGCTCTACCTCAAGAAGTATTATTCATAGGTAGGTCACCTTGGGTAACTTTTTGTAACATATGTATAGTCTTTGTACTATTACTTTTTGGTTTCTTTTGGTTTTATGGACGTGTCATTTTTTGATGTTATCTTTTGTCACCATGGTAGATTTCAAGTGAATTAGAGGTGTTCTTTGGATACGCAAACGATGCTAGCTAGCACACTCAGAGGCTTGCCTCCGCAGCTTGGGTAATTTTTACACCTCAGGGCCAGTTATTATCTTCAGGAGGTATATGTTTAGGTGACACCACAAACAATGTCACCGAATACAACATAGTTATTGAGTTGCTTCGTGATGCTTTGTCATTCGGTATCTCTCACCTCTGGGTCTATTTAGACTCTCAGATGGTTGTGTCTTAGTTAAATAGAGTCTACCATGTTCATGATCCTCCTTTACATCGACGATTCCTTAGGGTACGTCTCTTAGAATGAAGCTTTGATTATATTACATATTTTCATGTTCCTAGGGGATTAAGTCAAGTCACAAATACTTAGCTAATCAAATTTTAGATTGGCATCTCGCACACATATAAGAAAGACATACACATGCACATGTAAATATATTTTTAAAGAAAATATAATCCATAAGACATAAAAAGACATAAAAATCCATATATAATATCAAAATCATGAGAGTACATAGGTGGGCGTAAGCGCCTCAAAAATATGACCAGTAACAAGTCATGGGGCTTATGCCCTAAAAAATATACAAATAGTTCCCTCGGCACTTGAAAAGTCCAGCCTAACTAAGGACAAGGCCTGTTGGCCCTGTTGTAATGGTCAACGACGTTTGCCAAACACCGAAAAAGTTGGACCCACGTTTGTGGTGCCCCCACTACATGAGGCTGCATAGATGGCGGTAGATCCTTGATCTTTTCCATGGGGACTGTGCGAGTAAGCAAGGTGAAGTTTCGCTCTACTCGTCTCAAAACTCTCTCAGCCTCACCGGTTGGAGGTACTCCTACTGTTGCTGGCCCGCCAGCTGCGACTGGGGCTGCCTCTGGTCGAGGACGTTGTCTATTCCTTGCATAGTCCACTAGTTGCACTGGCCCCACATTTGTACATAATAGACATAGACTTGTCAGATACTCTGGTGTATATAAAAAAAAATGATATATATATATAAAATCAACATAAAAATTACATATATTTAACAAAAAAAAAGGCGAAGCAAATTACCCATCTCTCCTCGCTGCTCTCCGAGAGGTACCGATATCTCAAGATCTCTTGAGAAGTCAATCCCAACATAGGGGTAATCCTCTATGACCAGAATCTGTCGCGACAACCAAGCAAAAAGGTTGTCATCAAAGGCCTCAATGGTCCTCCCCCCCTCGCCCCCCCCCTGTCACGACAACAACACCGCCCATCTGCATAATTCGGGAAGAGAGGCCTGGTTCTCTCATACCACCTCTAGAGGGCTGAAACTAGGCACTCTTTCAAAGGAGAAAGAGCAAATAATCATTCCAAACCTGAAGTTCCTCTAATTCCACAACCGACAATCTATTAGATGCCTCTTCATACAGTCCAGTAATGTGGTGCTCCAATAAAAAATTTGCGCATTTAGGCACTGAATTTCATAATTCATTTGTGCATGAGAAGCCTCATGCAAAGCCGCAGACCCAGTAATCCGCACGATGACCAACAATATCACTTGCAGTGATAAGTCTGAAATCTTGCTTATCGGTACTTGCGAGCTCGTTCTGTCTGTACCCGCCTCACAATGGAGCCCAATCAACTCGGAGATGTTGTGAGGCCCAGAGGGAAAAGTAAAAAAAATGATTGGTTCCCCTATCCTAGAGAGGCCAGTCAAAAAGTATATGTCTTCTGTCGTTGGAACCAACGACTTCCCCTCTAGCATAAAGGCCTATGCGTCAGGATGCCCATAATCGACCAAGGCATTCAATAGCCTAGGTTTTTCTCGCATGAAAGGACATAAGAAAATTTTTAACAACCCACATTGCATTAATGTAGCAACAACATTAGGGTCCTCCCCAACCAATGCACTAATCTCCTCATGCTCTCTTCCCCTCTAGTGAACATACATCCTGCAAAAAACCTAGTTCAGGAGGGATTAACTCTTGCTTTTAAAATTTTTTTACATTAAAATAAGGGTCCATGCAGGCTGTAATGTTGACAGTAGCATGTACATGTGTGTCATTTTTCCTCTGCCTGCGTGTACACTCGAGCTGTCATAAGACAACCTGCATGGACTTAGGGCTGACCTTTTAAAAGGTTGATGCCCCTCCAAAAACCAAATTTAAATACATAAAAAAAGAACTAGAATGCAAGAGGGGGTAGTAAGTATTTACTTGGTCCAAGCGGATGGTCATTTCATCCACTGAAGCTCCCAGAATCAACTATTTTCACAAAGGGGTAGTTTTGGCTTTTAATCAATTTCTCAATTAACAATGGTGATAATGAGATGCCAACTTCTATTTATAGAAATTTTGGCCTCTTTTTGTCATTTTTTAGACCCTTTTGTCATTTTTTCTAAACTAAAAATCATTTAGCATGGTTCAAGAGTTTTCTTTGGATTATCACGAGAAGTGTTACTTTGGGCATTTGGAAACTTTTTGGAGATTTGGGTCATTTTGAAGGTCCTTTGGTAAAAAGTCAATTTTGCAACTTGCTGCATTTAAGTTAGGATTCCACCTCTACTTCCTGCATCTTGTTGTCTTTTTTTCCTTTCCATAGGATCGATCCCACTGAATTGCGACAAGGAACCATCATTGCTTCTTTAGGAGTGTCGTAATTTCATGGTAAAGCCTACCTTAACATGGATGCCCTAGGTATATCCTAGTTGCATTTTTGTGTCCATGTTGTCACTAACAACTATCGGCTCGAGAGTCCTTATTAGTTTTTCTGATTATGATTTTGAGCCTCATCTACACGATTCCTTATCACTCTTGAACTCACCCTCGGGACTCCCAAAAAATAACGGGTCTTCTTTTAAGCTCTTTTCAGACCCTCTAAATGTGAAAAGATTGCCAAGCGATCTTGTTGACCTTCACTCTCGCTAAATTGAAATTTGAAGACACGTTTGTCCAGCGGTAGTTTACCCCTTTTTCGGTCTGGATGGTCAACTGTATGAACAAAGGTATACTCTAGAAGCCTCGATTCTCTAGAAGAGTACTCTCAGGTATAATTATAACCCTTTTTCAGGCCCGAGGGACTAAATTTACGAAAAAGGCACTCCCACGGAGTCCATAGTTAAGCTCTTTTCAGACTCCCTAAAATTGAAAAGATCGTCGAGTGGCCTTATTCTTTCACACTTGTTAAAATGGTCCAGAAGAACATTTCTGATGGAGTCCATAGTTAAGATTTTTTCAGACTCCTTAAAAATGAAAAAATTTCCGAGTGATCTTGTCTTTATCACACTCGTTAAAATGGTTTTGAATAGATGTTTGGTTGGTGCTAGTTTACCCCTTTTTAGAGCTGACTAGAATATCTTCAAAAAAGGTACCCCAATGGAGTCTCCTTTTACGTTTTTTCAGACTCTCTAAATATGAAAAACCACCGAGCTTACCTTCTCTGGGATGGTTAAAAGTGCATCGAAGGACGTTACCATTGTGTGTTTTTTCAACCGCGTTTACATACTTGTGTCTTTGGTCTAAATGTCAGTTCCATGTTGCTCTCAACTGAACCATCTGAAGCATGCCTTATATGCAAGCCCTGTAGAACTTTTCCTCTGCGTCTTGACACCTTTGGCCCCTGGAGGATTTTTCTCGAGTGTCCTTTTCTTGCATATGTCCCTTTGCCATGAGCATCCCTGTGTTCCATGTGCTTGGAACTAGTATGTTTGTGACACTCGATCCTCCTTTGTAATGTAACATTCTTTTATTCTTTTTTCAAGATTTCCAACATTATTGAAAAAGACAAAAAAATCAAATATACCCCAAAAAGAGGAAGGGAAAAGTAGTTTCTTATTATTGGCAACACAATGAGTCACCCTTGGACAAAGCACATCCTTCTATTTGTTCATCAAGCTCTGGGATTGAATATGACCTTAGGAAGATATTCTCGCTACATAGATCTGTCCTCCTTCGTTTGGTTATTCTTCCAAACATTTGGAGAGTTTGCGTTGCCTCCTGCATCGTGAACTTATGTCAATACCATGCTCCCTAAGTCTCATCATTTGTTGTGCTCTTGTCCAATGGAAGTTTTTACCAAGCCTAAGTCGACCCCTCTGCAGTTTGTCTCTTTCCCTCATGCTCGGCCATCCCGAAAGTCTAATCAAGTATTTGTTCGAAATCAATGAAGCCTCCAGTATGATCATCAAGATCCTATAGTCCATGACTGACAAGCCATCAAAGACCTCTGGGTAGTGAAGTCGTACACTCATATTACACTCCTACCCGAGTTTTGAAGATTTTGAAGTTGATGCTCGAGCTTTGAAGACATCATCTCTAGTCATCAGGCCTTATCAACTTCTAGAAGATGGATACTATACATGTATATATTTTATATTTTGATATGTATATCCGTTGTGTATTGCTCACGGCTACACTTTATATAGTTATATGACATGGATCTATAGTGTATTTGATTGGTAGCCATGATTTTATCCTGAGCATGGGTATGCCTGCCTCGGTGAGACAATTTTTATTTTGTAGATGGCACCTCCCGAATTCTGGTTCCTGGGCTCACTGGTTTGGTACGTTGATAAAGATTGATAATGTATTTCTGCCATTAGATACTCTTCTGACCTCACACATTAGGGGGAATCTATTATAACCCTAATTTGCACCAGACATCAGACCATTTCATATACCTTCTTTTCCAAGCCAGTACTGAACAACTCTTCTTAAAAACAACCTTTTTAAAATCCCACGTGCCCTGCTCCACTACAACCCACGTGTACACTTTAGCTGACCCACTATAGCCCGCATGTACCTACAAAAGAATGAAAAATGGAAAGTTGTTGACGAAACACATAGTTTTGGGTAAGTTAACTAAACCTTTCGACCATGCATGGCCAATCATTCGATTAAATACCTAGCTCTTTCTAGCCTATAAAAGAAGGGGTAGGGGTCCCATTCTAGAAGAGGAAAATCATAGTAAAGAAACTCTACCCGAATTCGTATTCCCCTTTGCCCAAGATTCTGCAACCATTTTGTGATTTCAAAAAAGAAGAGAAGCAAGAGTGTTAGCAGTTGGTGCACAATAAAAGAGGAACCTAGGACCAGATTCATGGAGCAGTGGCCGACTTCATCATTGTAAGTTGCTTTAGTGAAGTTAATAATAAAGAAGTACTTTTCCCATCCCACCATATGAGGTTTTCATTGTTTATTGCACACATGTTGATTAAATATCTAACCCATTAATCTATAGATCAAATGCATGTGTATTTCTTTCTTTGTATTTTGTGAATGTAGGTCAGCCTTGGGAGGAGAGTTGTAGTGAAAGAGTGACTAAGCGTGAAGAGGGATCGATATCAAACGTCGGAAATAAGGCATGTTCACTTGATCTTCTTAACTGTGTATTTGCTTAAGAATAATGGGGTTTAGGTATGGGATGATGGTAAAAAGTAGGAATCTTTAGGTCTTTTCTGCATGCATGATAAAACCCTAAGTGCTAGTCTATAGGGGGATTTCCCACTCACAATAGTGATGCACTCTAAGATGAAGCACATTCCAATCAAGTATCACTTTCTACGGGAACAGGTTGCAGAAAAGAACATAAGAGTTGAGTATGTGGGCACAAAAGAACAAGTGGAATACATCTTTACAAAACCACTTCTATAATATACCATATATAAAAAGTATGCAGAACATAAATAAAATGCTAGAAATGTCAGAATAACAGTAATATAACCAAAACAATCATCACAATAACACTGGAATGATATACGAATAACAATAGAAATAACACTTTGATTTTGAGAGCAATGTTCACGGGCCTCTTCAAGGGGGAAACCTCCAGTCGAGCAGAGATCTATTACAATAATATCCAAGCTAAGGTTATCATACCCTCGACTCCTATTTATACTAAATATGTCTATCAAAAGAAACATCTAGAGGAATATCCTTCTAGAAGTGGAAGATTCTATTAGGTCTTCTTACATTCGACTTATTCTATTTTATCACAAGGCCTTATTAATATTGACCTTTATTACATCCGAATATATTGTTCTACCTATGTGCAGGTTAGGAACCTAACATGTCCTCCCCCTTAAAAACAACCTTGTCCTCAAGGCTTGAGATGTGGAAATTGCTGCAAAATGGTAGTTGGTTCTCAAGTGGCATCTGTTGGAGTTGTATCTTCCCACTGGACTAACACTTCCTTGATGGTTCTCTAACACAGACAATGCTTACATTGGTCCAAAATGTCTTATGGCTGTAGCCAAATGGATCCTTCTTCGGCTAACTTGGGAAGGTTGGTTTGAATTTGGCACTTAGTTCCAATCACCTTCTTTAAGCATGGAACATGAAAAAGAAGATGTAGCTTCGAACGACTGGGCAAAGCTAACTGATAGGCCACCTATCCCACACAATTGAGAATTGTATAAGAACCATAACATTTGGGCGCTAGCTTCTGAAAATTCTTGGCCTTGAGGGAATTTTTCTTGTAAGGTTGCAGTTGATGAAACACTTGATCCCCTTCTGCAAATTGACGTTTAGAGTGACCTTGATCTGCTTATTTATTCATGTGATTCTATGCCATGACCAAATTCTCTTTGAGGGTACAGAGAATATCCTCTCGAGCTATAAGTGTTTGGTCAACCTCTTAGACCTTTGAGACACCATGTAAGTATGAGAGAATTGAAGGTGGCTTCTGTCCATATACCACTTCAAAAGGAGTCATGCATGTAGCTGTATGGTATGAAGTGTTGTACCACCATTCAGCTAGGGGTAACCATTGAGCCCACTGATTTTGATTTTCTGAGAAAAAACACCTCAAATATGTTTCCAAACACTTGTTGAAAAATTCCGTTTGACCATTAGTCTGGGGATGATAAGCTATGATGAGATGAAATTGGGTGCCTTGTAGCTTGAACAGTTCTTTCCAAAAATTGCTTGTGAAAGTTGGGTCGCGATAAAAAAACAATAGAGTGCGGCATGCCATGAAGCTTGAAGACCTGATTCATGAAAATTTGAGCCATTGTGGATTCTTTAAACGGGTGTTGAAGAGTGCATAAATGAGAATACTTGGAAAAGCGATCAACAACCACCATGATGACTGATTTATTTCCCAATTTGGGTAAGCCTGTAATAAAATCCATAGAGATATCCCTCCAAATAACAGGTGGAATTGGAAGTGGTTGTAGTGTGCCTGGAGCTTTGACTGTTTCTCCCTTGTTGCATTGACAGACATCACATTCAATGACAAAATTAAAAATGTCCTATTTCATACCATCCCCCAAAAAAGAACGTTTGAACCTGTCATAGGTTTTGGTGAACCCGGAGTGCCCCATTATGGGTGTAGAATGGAGCTTATAGAGTACCATGGATTTAAGATTTGATTGTTTACATAAATACAAATGATCTTTGCATCAAATCTCATCATGGAGCCAAGAGTACCCTGGGGAAGCTGGACCATTGGACTACAATTGTTGGATCAAGATGTGAACTTTTGGGATCTTGTAGCCATTATTGGCAAATGACTTGGAGCCAATCTAGTACAATGAGGGAAAGAGAAAAAAGGGATCCTTCATCTTCATATTTTTGGGAAAGTGAATCCGCAACTACATTGTCTTTTCATTTCTTGTAAATGATCTCATAATCATATCCAAAGAGCTTAGTCACCCATTTTTGTTGCTCTGGGGAGGAAATGCATTGTTCCAGAAAATACTTGAGGCTTTGATGGTTTGTCTTGATTTGGAAGCGTTGCCCCAACAGATAAGGGCACCAGAGATCAATGACATGCAGAATAGCCAACATTTCCTTTTCATAGATTGATTTGACTAGATTTCTTTTAGATAGTTTCTTGCTAGTAAAGGCCAAAGGCTGACCCTCTTGCATAAGGACAACACCAATTCCTTTCCTTGAAGCATCACATTCCAAAACAAAGGTCTTTGTGAAATTAGGAAGGGCCAGGACTGGAGTGGTGCACATGGTGATCTTCAAGGTTTTCAAATCTTGAGCAGTGGTTGGAGTCCAAGTGAAAGAGTTATTTTTTAGGAGAACAGTGAGAGGTGCCACAATCTTTCAATAATTCTTAACAAACTTGCGATAATAACTTGTTAAGCCAAGAAATCCACACAATATTTTGAGAGTATTTGTGTGAGGCCAATATTGCATAGATTCAATCTTTTTAAGATCCACCCTTACACCGTCCTTTCCAAATAGATGACCCAAGTACTCTACTTCTGAGGCGCCAAAAGCACATTTAGACTATTTCAGGGAAAGTTGGTGCTAAGAGAGTAGATGTAGAACTCAATTCACATGAGCAAGATGGTCTGTCTAGGTTTTTATATCGATGAGGATATCATCAAAGAAAACTAAGACAAAATGATGGAGAAAAGGACAGAGGACATGATTCATGAGGCTTTGGAAGGTGGAGGGGGCATTACACAAGACACAGGGTATGACAAAAAACTCATAGTGTTCCTCATGAGTTCTAAAGGAAGTCTTGGGAATCTCAGCCTCTTTTATACGTATCTGGTGGTAGCCTGAATGAAGATCAAGTTTAGTAAATAACTGGGCGCCAATCAATTCATCCAGGAGGCCATCAATGACAGGAATGGGAAATTTGTATTTAATGGTAAGTTTGTTGAGGGCACGAAAGTTAGGACAGATTTTCCAATAACCTTCTTTCTTTGGGACCATCACCATAGGGGATGAGTAGGGGCTCGTACTAGGGCGGATAACGCCTGCATTAAGGAGTTCATGGACCATTTTCTCAATTTCATTTTTTTGGTAAAAGGGGTGACGATACAGACATATATTGGGAGGAAGGCTTCCGGGTACAAGGGGAATGGAATGATCATGAAAACCATGGGAAGGAGGGAGTCCCTGGGGACTAGAAAATACCACTTGATGTTTAGAAAGGATGGCTTGGAGGCCTTGCGACACTGAGGGTGTCTCTGTTTCTTGTATGGCATGGAGTTTGGCAATAGCATTAGAATGAAATTTTTTGAGCAGTTTTTCCATACGATGGGAACTAATGATCTCAGGTGAACCGACAGTGATGCCTTGGAACTTATATTGGTGGCCCTCCTGGTAAAATTGCATGGTTAATTCCTTAAAATCCATGAGAATGGGACCCAAAGTCCTTAGCGAGTATGAACCCAACACAATGTCACAACCTCCCATGTCTATAGCAAACATATGAGATTTCAGGTGGTAGTCACTAATTTGGAGACACAAATTTTCACAACGCCCTCCACATTTCATGGAGCCACCATTGACAATCACGATTTGGAAATTATTGATGGCATGGATGTAGCAATGAGTTTCTTGGGCAATGCGGTGATGAATAAAATTATGGGTTCTTCCACTATCAACCAAAATGATGACCTTCCGATGCTTGATGTAACTGATTAGCTTGAGGTTTTGGGGAGTAGAGAAGCCAGTGAGAGCATTGAGGGAAATGACTGGTTCTACTTTGGGAGGGTCTGAGGGAGGGGTTATGTCAGTGGTTTCAGGTGGCTCAGACACAAGGGGAGTTTGAACATCCTCTTCCAAAATATCCTCGAAAATGGCCATAAAAAGATTTTTTTCCTTACAATTATGTCCCGGGAAATATTTGTCATCACAATTATAACAAAGGCCTTTGAGTTGGCGTTCAACCATTTCATCCCTGGTCAATTTTTGGATCTCTAGTGGAGCGGAGGGAGTAGTGAGATTTATTGGTTTAGGGAGAGGGATAAAGGAGGGTTTCCGGTTTTGAGAAGATGCAACCTATTTTGCTTCTTTAGCTCTTTTAGTAGCCTCCACCCAACTTTGAGGCCAAGCCATGAGGACATGGGCCCATATCTCATCCTTAGGCCACTAATAAAACACTCTCGGAAAAAGGCATTAGACATACCCTCTGTCCGAAAAGATAGGTGCTCAAAGGAAGATATAAAGTCTTCCATTGTTCTTGATTGTTTCAACCTTGTCAAATGACCCAAATGGTTGGTGTCAGTGTCAAAGCATTCATAAATCTCTACCACAAAGTGTGTCCAAGCAATATACCCTTGACGAGAAGTTTTTCTCCATTGCCACCATTGCCAACGTTCTTGATCTAGATGGAGAATACCATATCGAAGTTTGGCCAAGTCATCTGTAATGCCGTATAAAGAGAAATAATGTTCCATTTGGGTTACCCAACCAGTGGGGTCCGAGCCATCAAATTTGGTCACATCCACCTAGGGAAGGCGTAGGTCATGTTGAAAGTGATGGTGCTGAAAGTTATGGGAATGAGGGGAATGTTCACCTTCAATATGTGGAGGTGAGTAAGAGGAAGGGTTATCTGTAGGGATATGCAGCTTGGTGCAGAGTGTTGAAAAGATAGATTCAAGATGGGGGGTCAGGTCTTGATTGATTTCCTCCATTGAGGACTGTATGGTTGTATTGATTGCGACAACATTAGCACTGAGCTGTTTCACTTCTTGTTGGGTCTCGATGAGACTATATTTCAAGGTATTGAAGTGAGCTTCCAAGTCTTGGCTACGAGTATGGGCCATGAGGATGAGGGAACCAAAAAGGGGTAGGTGGGGTAAAAAATTTTGCCGAAAAATGATATGTATGAATGTGATAAGGGTGAAGAGATGAATCCAATGGAATAGGTCTCAAATAATGGTGAAAAAATTTCCAGACT
>ML788191.1:0-23496 GCA_009831015.1 Picea engelmannii | reverse complement strand
TACACCTGCAGAGTTATACAGTGATGAAATGCCCAAATTATTAACAAGGAAGAAATGTGTAGTTACTTGACAACCCGAACACAGTTGCGCGACAAAAAATCTTGTTTGTTTTAGTTTGTTTATGTTTTTGTCCCCAAGGGTTAGGTCTTCAAGGGTTCTACAGACAAGGGTTTGGCCTGTGCTATAACTCTTTGATATACGTGCGGGGTCCAACAGTAGTACTCGACCCAATATCTAAAGGCACTAACTAAGTAGGATAGACCGTACCTTTAGTTGTACTACCTGTCTACCTAGGTACTAGAGAATATCTTCCCGAGTGCTGTTCTCGGTGGCACTATAGCAATCAGGCAGCCGATCAGTTTATCTAAAGAGGGCTTCAGGAAATCTAGGCCAATCCGTACACATGTGTTGTCTGATGCGCTACCACTCGAAGGGGTACCAAGAGGGGTTACAAGGGTGGCCAACATATGTGCACTTAAGAACCACTTGTATTTCCTACATGTATGAATCCCTCAATCGTAGGTTTATGTGCGTAACGACAAATATCTATGGCTTAAAGATGCCAAAATACGTCTCTACCCTGAAATTTTTTTTTACCCACAATTTCTGCCAAGGAAAGTGCTATGATACCACGTGTAATATACTAGATATAAAAAGTATGCAGAACAAAAATAAAATTCTAGAAATGGCAGAATACCAGTAATATAACCAGAACAATCACCACAATAACACTGAATGATATAAGAATAACAATAGAAATAACACTTTGATTCTGAGAACAATGTTGACGGGCCTCTTCGAGGGGGAAACCTCCAGTCGAGCAAAGATCTATTACAATAATATCCAAGCTAGGGTTCTCATACCCTCGACTCCTATTTATACTAAATATGTCTATCAAAAGAAGCATCTAGAGGAAGATCCTTCTAGAAGTGGAAGATTCTATTAGGTCTTCTTGCATTTGACTTATTCTATTTTATTGCAAGGCCTTATTAATATTGACCTTTATTACATCCGAATATATTGTTCTACCTATGTGCGGGTTAGGACCCTAACAACTTCCATGGGAAGCCTTTGAGTATCTTCGTCAGAGACTCGGAGTTATTTCTACTCCAAAATGAATTCTTTTGAATGCTTATCTTATATGTCTTAGATGTACACGAGGAAACAACATAAAGAGGACAGTTCAGTTAGGGGGAGAAGCCCCAGATGGAAATATACCTTTTCCATTGATGATAACGGGGGAGAGATTTATCAGATGCAGAGGACAGAGGCATGGTTCCAGGGGGAGAAATGGTCACAGAGATGTAGAGGAAAGATGCATGGTTCCAGGGGGAGCATGAATGATATGATTTTAGTATTGCATCAGATTGTTTCCATCAAATCCAAAGGGTGAGATTATTGATTAAGGTTGGTTGTCATTGATTTCAACCCTTGAAGAAAGTCCGCTAGCGAATTCTGGTAGCACAAAGGTTTGGGTAATGGACCCAAGGTTGTTTAATGTATAATGGTATGAGTTTAAATATATTTGAAGGTAATACTATTCTATATGGATAGTACGTGTCATTCCATTTCTAGTGGTACGTGGAACGTCACATAACTCCTCATGGTTAGAGAGTTATGGCCATGAGAAGTTGGAGAACCCATGTTTTGATAATGGACCCAAGTTTGTTTGATGAATAATGGTATGAGTTTTGATATATTTTAAGGCAAGACCATTCTATATGGATAGTACATGTCATTCCATTTATGGTGGTATGTTGAACATCACATAACTCCTCACGGTTTGAAAGTTATGGCCTTACGAAGTTGGAGGACCCTCATATGTTGGCTTGAAGCCCCAAAAGGTCAAAGAAGTCAAAGAGCTTGCAAAGAAGAAATTATTATTTAAATGATAAAATAAAGTGACAAATTCAAGAAGGATTATTTAAATAATAAAGTGAAGTGACAAAATCAAAGAAGATTATTTAAATGATAAAGCGAGGTGACAAAGTCAAGGAGGAATATTTAAATGATAAAGTAATGGAGAACTTTCTAATTATGGAAAGTGGTTAACTCTAAAAATGAGGAAAATAGGTTAAGTAACCTATAAATGGTTTAAGTGACCTATAAATGGGTTAAGTGACCTAGAAATGGGTTAAGTGACCTAGAAGATGCTTCTAAGGAGGATATTTGGAGAGTATAAATAAGAGGCAAGACTCTCTCATTTTACATCACACTTGAGAATATTGAATATCTATAGGTGATTGAGGTAACCAAAGGATATCTATAGTGAATTTCAGAGGGAAGGTGAAGAAAATAAGGCTGGAATTCAAGGGAGGATAAATTATTTTGATGATGCTTTCCAAGGTATGTTATTTAGGTCATCTCACCATTTTCACAATAACTTTTTTTTTTCTAGAATGCTTCAGAATGTAAAATTGATAGGCCATTGATGAAACATATCCAAGTATCTTTGGTAAAACATTCAGCTTGTGGGTCATTGTATTTTGGAGTTACACTCCGTGGAAAATAGAGTTTGTGGCTCGTCCTAAAACTAGTCTAAAACATGTGTTTCGGGTAAAAATGTCATAAATTATTCATAACAGATCCAAATTCAGTAAGACCAAATGTGTTAGTTATATTACAATCTGTAGTATGATTTTTTGACATTTACAGATCCATTCAACAAATATTCCATGTGGGGCACGCTCTACTAGGTCGCTCTCTAGAATAAACCAGAATTTAGCAAGGTATGCCATTTTTTCTATAACTCCTTTTTTGAGAGGTTCCAAGTATTGAAACCTGGAGGAATTACATTAAACAAACTAAAAAAAATTGTGTACTACTTTCATATATTTATTCATTATAGGTACATAGTTATGATTATTTTAATTTAGGGTTGTTGACTAATCCCAAACTAGTCACGTGAGACTAAAGAAAAGTTTGATGAAAATGCTAGTCTCTTGTTGTGAAAGTTAAGGAGGGTTTGCAGGTATGTGATCATATACACCAGGTCTATTACAAAGTTACAAATCATATTTGGATGATGAAATTGATGAGGAATTTTGGTTAAGGTACATGTTGGGTACATGGTTGAGACAAGTAGTTTATGAGTTGGCACATACATGAGGTGTATAGTTGATGATGTTGGTACATATTGATGAGTAGTTGATAGATGATTGGTACATACTTGTACATGGTTGGATGCACTTGTTTATGGTGCAAGTTGATTACAGATTGTTTGGTACATGTTAGTGCATGGTTGATGCACTTGTTTATGGTACATGTTGATTACAGGTTGAGGTACAGGTTGATGCATGGTTTAGGTTTATTGGTACAGGTTTACAATGAATATCTCATAGTGATAGTGTGACAGTGGTTCCATCATTATACTTTTACTTCAGGGTGGCTGGACGGGGCAATGACATGTGGTTGTAGCCACCTTCCGATTGTATCCAAAGAACATAGGGGGTTGTAGCCTCCTTTTGGTTGTAGCTAGAGAATATGGGAGTTGGAGCTTGCTTCAGGTTGTAGCTTAAGAAATAAGGGGGTTGGAGCCTCCTTCCAGTTGCAGCTCAAAAACAAAGGAAGTTGGTGCTTCCAATGAATGTAATTCTTCAAGACATATAAGAAAAATCATTCTGTGGTTTTCTCCCGCTTTGGGTTTCCACGTAAAACACTTGTGTACTATGTATGTGTATGATTATTCATTTGTTCATTGCTTATTTACTCTGTAGTTATTGGATGATAATGCTACATTGATATAACACTCAGATTATATGGTTAAAAATGATTAAATTTCTCTATTACTAATTCACCCCCCCTCTCAGTAATCCAACAAATATAAATATGTAAAAATGTGTAAAATTATCTAAGACACGCTCAAAGACTTGCACCACTCAAATTGTAGGGGCGTTAAGACACAGGTGTGCATTTTAGTGAATCTTGGAGTGCATTTATGCACAGTGGAATAAATTATAGTTTCAAAGAAAAACATGTATTTATTAATTTTCACTGTGCATTTCTAGTTGAGGAGGCTCTAACAAGCTTGAATTAGGGTTTTATGCAACAATATAAACCTTAATCCTAATTTTCTCTATCATCATATATCAAAACAATTGTCATCTACATCTGGATCAAACTACTTCATATGTCCAATGTAATATAAATATTTTTTGATTTTATTATACAGACATCGAACCTTTGATTCACGTCCGTTCATTTCCCAATAGGACTTGGATCTCTCATGTGTCACCACTTCGATGAATGTTTTCTACCATGGTGTCACACATATGATGAACCCATTGTGCCATATCATTGGATCTCTGACAAATTGCGCGTTGTAGAGCATTGCCATGCAAACATAGGATGTCTGCCCTAAAGTCACAATTTTGATGGCGTCTGCATTAGATTTTCGATGAAACTTACACATGCCTATGTCAGTAAAAATACATCGAGTTACCTCATGATGGTTTCTTGGAAAATACCATGTGACAGACAAGTGCATTGCAATATCGAGATTTATATGTTGGTCAGAAATGTGACGATTATGTGTGATAAACATCTGTTTTGAAAAATATCTCTATAGATTCCATGTGACATTTTGGTACGTTGGATATTCGACATGTTGTTAGTGCCGTCAAGAGTGTGACGAAAGGGGTTTGTTGAAATCCAAATGGGAGTTTGTCGGATGGGCGTCAAAAAATGAGGCAAATGTACTAGTGTTTCATGCCATAACATGGTCATGTCAACTTGACAAAGACTTGTCGAGTTGGTTTGATTAGACTCACCCAAGTTAATTCAAGTTGAGTTGAAATCAATCCGACTTCATGAATAAAAATGTTGTTTCACCCAGTCAAGTCGACATTCCCTAACAACTTGTATAGGTTTCCAATCCAAAATCCTTTCATCAATACCATCACACCTTTGATTTTTTTTCACATATCCTTTTGTAATAAAGCGTGCACTCCTGCATCATTCATCTTGCTGATAGATATCAGGTTTCTCCCAAAACTGAAATATGTAGCACACTTGGAAGGGTTCTTGTTAAGTACTCGATCATATCTGAAGATAAATCTCAAAATATATCCACAATATCAACAAGAATAAACCAAACCATTCACCAAAACACTGAACACAAGAATGTAGACAAAACCCTTGAGGTAGGGTAACACCATATATTAATCCTTAAGGAAGGATAACACTCCTCGAACAATGCTTGATACATTCACAATATTCTTTACTATGTTTCATTACATTGTTTACTCTTCTTTATATATATCTCTCTATCTCCTAGGAACCTTCTAGAGAGCCTTCTCACATTTATTACATCTAACTACCATAGTGGGTCTTTAATAATATAGTGGACCTAGTCCACCTTACATTGAATGAACACATTCTCATATATTAAATGAATTCCACTAATAATACATAACAACATTCCCATTGGGTACCTCCCTAGGTATACTACATTCCATCCCCCTTCACATGTTTCATCATCAAAACATGAGAATAAACCATACAATATGAGCGACTAAGCAATGTAACCAACTAGTACCAAGTACGACCATCCATCCATCCCAATGGAAGTCAAACAATATTTCCATCTATTACTTTGCCACTCTGATCTTGCTCTGCATCTTGTCGGGGTTTCCATGGGATTGTTTCTATAGTCTGATCTCTTCCCATAGTGCCAATATTCCTCCATGCACCTCTTGATTGGTTTCTAGTTTGGTGCCCTACTGGTGCATAAATGTGTTGAATCTCACACCCTTTCCTTGATTACTGTTGTTTCTCTATATGATTTGGATGACGATATACACCAACTATAGGGATTTGTTCATTTTTCTTCAAATATGCAACACATTGTGCCTTTGAGTCAATGAATTACTTAGCTTCCCGACTATGTCCTTCCTATGGTTTTACTTCATATCCTTCTATAGACTCTGCCTCTGATTCAACTTCAGACTCGATAATAAATACTTTTTCAACCTCTATGGGCCCATCTTTCTTATTAAGAGACACATCCTGCAATGTGATTTTCTTTTTATTGTACCACAACTTCAAAAACTTCTTTTGCATATTAATATTAATGGTACCCACTGATTCTATCCAAGGATATCCCTAAAAAATATCCACTTCATCCATATGCATAACATAAAAATCTGAATGCAACACATATTTATGCATACTGAGCTTCAAATATTTAAAATTTTTAACATTTTCACCCTCAACCTGTGTGCTGTGAATATTCTTTGTAGGAACTTGCAATCTATTGATCAACTGAATATTGATAAAATTTTGTTGGCAACTAGGGTTAATATAAACAATGATATTTTATTTATGTATACAACCATGAATTTGTAATATAGGTTTTCCATATGAAAATAAACTCTTGGTGATATATTTATCCTCACTCTTTGTATGAGTGATCCAGATTATTTTCGACATGAAATGAGAGCGGAGATATAATAAGGAAATGCATAGAGATATCACGTATATCCAATAATATAACATAAATGTATCAAATATGTAACCATAAACATAGATATACAATAATACACGATTTCTATTAATGAAAGAAATGTATAGAGATTGTAAAAATACAGAGTGAAAGACTTGCTAGAATGGTGGCATCTTATCTCTGAGAAGAGATGTGACGGCTACTCGAATTCACAAGAAGATGAATACAATGAGGCTCTGAAGGCCTTTTTACAATAAATAGGAATGAAAAAAACCCTAGACATCCAAAAACCTAACCCTAGGAGATGAAGCGCCAAAAATCATGTGGGCCCCGTTTGGGTAAGTTAGTACATCAACTTCCCGGGGTCATAACTTTTTCATACGATCTCCGTTTTAGGTGTATGATAGCTCATTGGAAAGGTATCGTCAAGGAGATTCATTTTGGAGGCTCAATAATTCATTTAGATAAAATTGAGAACCTAAATCTAGAAAAAACTTCATTTAGGCCCTCAAAATGCCCCCCCGAAAGTTAAAACCTGCTAAAAATAGTAAATTGCCTAAATTGCTATAAAAATGTTTTGAGCCAGTCAGAAAATGTGGGTGGCCACTGATATCCTCCTGGATCAATGATACCACTTGTATAAAAGTAATTTTTCAAGTGCTTCCTCATAAAGTGACATCCACTCATAATGGTGAAATGATTGCCACCATATGAGAGCATCATCTTTGAAACCCGAGCCCATAATGAATTTTGATATTGTGTAAATTCAATACTAGGGCCATCATATCTTCCAGTAAAAAAATCATGTCTGGAATAAATCTTCAACAAAAACTAGGGTGTAGAAATAACTTACTACAAAAAATCGCAACATTTTCGGGAAAACCCTGAAAAACTGTTGAATTTAAAATGCTCATAACTTTACTTCCCAGACTCCGTTTCAGATGATTTGTTTTTTGAAATTGGGTATTTTTCCAAGAGGAATTCAATTATCCAATTTGTTTTTTCCAATTTTAGCTCAAAAATATTTTTATATGAACTTGAAGTGTGTCACCCTCTTTTTGCTAGAAAAAATATGAAAAAAGAGCAAACAATTCTTCCCTTGTTTGGCCAAGGAAAGTGCTCTGATAACACTTGTTAAGTACCAAATAATGAATACAAAATACACCAGAATAGATCCAAGAAAACCACACTTTATTATATCAAAACCCTTTAGGTAGGGAAACACCATACAATGGATCCTATTATGAAAGGGATCCTCTCCTGTTCACTTGCCTCTTTGAGGGGGCTTCCTCCTAATGAGCTTCAACTACAAATACAATACTCTCTTCATATTACATTACATTGTTTTAACCCCTTTCTATAGTACTACCCTCACCTAAGAACATTCTAGAGGAGGAATCTTCTAGAAGCATAACCTTTTAAGAAGTCCTCTTACATTTATTATATCTAACTACCCATTTAGTATATCTAACTACCATAGTGGGCCTTTTTAATAATATAGTGGACCTAGTCCACGTTACATTCAATGACATCCACTACCTCTCTAGCTACCTAACAAAAAGGTAAATGAATCTTGTACATGACCCTCTAACCACATGGTATGTCCCATATAGATGACGAGGATGATATAGTTCTTTCAAGCATTATTTATATACCCTAGTTTGACCCTACACATTTGGATGGTGACACATCGACATGAGGGTGAAAAGAAAATGACGTGTGATACCCACAAGATCTATTATTGCATCTAATAAGAAATGGATAGTTGTGATTCTTGATAATTCTATCATAGCCAAATAAGAATTCAACCTATAAAACTAGTGGAGAACATATCATGACATCAAAACTAAAGCGTATTTAGTTTGGCACAAACTCACAGTAGAACTAGATTTATTACATGGATGGTGTAAACCATTATGTTTTTTACACTTACTTTGTGAACTCCAAAAGCCATGGCATAGAGAGAGGATGTTGTGTTTTTCAAAGATTCAAGGGAAATTCAAGATCCTTGTTAATGTATTTTTCACAACTACAAATTCATGGAAGATAGTTGTCACATCTATGTTTTATGTTGGAGAGAAGGATTAATACAAGTGAAATGCATTAAAAAATGTTTAACTTCACATCATTTATTCTACAATTTATATATGATTTCCATCATATGACATGAACTATCCACTTGCTACAACAATGTAAGAATCATGCCTACCATACTTATAAGATCCTAGAGAGATGACATGTTTTTGTGTAGGAACCAATAGTTTATGGGCAACAAAGTCTCAACATTAGGATATTTTGATATTAGGAAATAGTTTAAATTCGAGTTGGAAAGTGTGTCTTTAGCGTGTTGTATACTTTATTTATATGATGTTTATAGTCATTTCCTACACATGATTTATACAACAATTCAAACATCTCCTCAATATTAATGACACTTGATCTGTGGCTTAATATTCGATTGGTCCATGATATTTATTTAAAGAGAAAATAGGGTTATTTGTTGATGATTGATGTGAGAGATGTCCACACAAACTATTTTTATTTGCATTTATAAATTGCCTTTATTACCATAAGAGTTTCCTTCTTTCATTATTGCAACCACAAAAATCTTATCTATGTGCAAGTGAATGTCTTGAGGTCTTTAAACCATGTGCATATACCATGTTTTCCAAATAGGGGTTTATGTAATAAATTATTAAAAAACAAGCCATTAAGAGAATTAGTGGTTACATATGAGTATGAGTTGGATATTGTAGCTTAACTCTATAAAAACATGTTTTCAATTTTTACTCACATAATAGATGGATGGTCCACCTCCCAATTTTATTATTACACTTTCTTTGTAATCCATCAGATTTATAGTAGAATAAGTTAGTATTATGGATCAAAATGTAATTCTACTATTGTTAAATAAGAATATATAAATTTTAAATAACAATCTATAAATTTTGAAACAACCAAGGCCATCTATGATGCCTCTTATATTATCTTTCATTTATCATATTGTAATGAGCTTCATGAAGTCTACCATCCCTTAGTGTTGAACATGTTGACACATTGCACCTTTTTTTTTATGGAGCTATAGGAAAACCGTTGGCCCTTGACCAAGTTTTGGGAGAACCTTTGTAATATACCAGATATAAAATGTATGCAAAACCAAAATAAAATGCTAGTAATGGCATAATAACATCAATATAACCAGAACATTCACCACAATAACACTGAAATGATATAAGGATAACAACATAAATAACACTTTGAATCTGAAAGCAATGTTCATAGGCCTCTTCAAGGGGGAAACCTCCGGTTGAGCAGAGCTCTATTACAATAATATCCAAGCTAGGGTTCTCATACCCTTGACTCCTATTTATACTAAAAAGAAGCATCTATAGGAAGATCCTTCTAGAAGCGGAAGCTTCTATTAGGTCTTCTTAAATTCGCCTTATTCTATTTTATTGAAAGACCTTATTAATATTGACCTTTATTACATCCGAATATATTGTTCTACCTATGTGCGGGTTAGTACCCTAACATGTCCGCCCCCTTAAAAACAACCTTTTCCTCAAGGCTTGAGATGAGGAAATTGCTGTAGAATGGTAGATGGTTCCCAAGTGGCGTATGTTGGAGTTGTATCTTTCCACTATACTAGCACTTCCTTGATGGTTCTTTGACGTAGGCGATGCTCACGCTAGTCCAAAACTACTTCTAGCTGTAGCCAAATGGATCATTCTTCAGCTAACTATGGAAGGTTGGTTTGAATTTGGCACTTAGCTCCAATCACCTTCTTTAAGCATGAAACATGAAAAACATGATGTAGCTTCGAATTGCTGGGAAAAGATAACTAATAAGCGACTTGTCCCACACGCTTGAGTACGGTATAAGGACCATAAAATTTGGGCGCTAGCTTCTGAGAATGCTCGTCCTCGAGGGACGTTTGCTTGTAAGGTTGTAGTCCAAGAAACACTTGATCCCCTTCTGCAAATTGACGTTCAAAGCGACCTTGATCTTCTTGTTGATTCATGCGATTCTATGCCATGACCAAATTCTCTTTGAGGGTACGGAGAATAGCCTCTCGAGCTGTAAGTGTTAGGTCAACTGCCTGGACCTTCGAGGCACCCGGTAAGTATGAGTGAACTCAAGGTGGCTTCTGTCCATATACCGCTTCAAAAGGAGTCATGCATGTAGCTGTATGGTATGAAGTGTTGTACCACCATTCAGCTAGGGGTAACCATTGAGCCCACTGATTTTTCTTTTCCAAGGAAAAACACCTCAAATATGTTTCCAAACACTTGTTGACAACTTCTGTTTGGCCATTAGTCTGGGTATGATAAGCCGTGTTGAGATGCAATTCGGTGCCTTGTATCTTGAATAGTTCTTGCCAAAAATTGCTTGTGAAAGTTGGGTTGCGATAAGAAACAATAGAGTGTGGCATGCCATGAAGATTGAAGACCTGATCCATGAATATTTGAGCGATCATGGATGCTGTAAATGGGTGTTGAAGGGTGCAAAAATGAGCATACTTGGAAAGGCGATCAACAACCACCATGATGACAGATTTATTTCCCGATTTGGGTAAGACGGTAATAAAATCCATAGAGATATCCTTCCAAATAGCAGGTGGAATCGGGAGCGGTTGTAGTGTTCCCGATGATTTGACTATTTCTCCCTTGTTGCATTGACATACATCACATTCAAATACAAAATTATGAATGTTCTGTTTCATACCTTCCCCAAAAAATGAATGTTTGACCCTGTCATAGGTTTTGGTGAACCCGGAGTGCCCCGCTGTGGGTGTAGCATGAATCTCAGAAGGTACCGTGGATTTAAGATTTGATTGTTTACTTAAATACAAACAGACTTTGTATCAAAGTTCCTCATGGAGCCAAGAGTACCCTGGGGAAGCTGGAGCCTTGGATTGCAATTGGTGGATCAAATGTGAACTTTTGGGATCTTGTAGCGATTCCTGACGAATGACTTGGAGCCAATTTGGTATGATGATTGAAAGAGAAAAACGGGATCCTTCGTCTTCATATATTTGGGAAAGTACATCCAAAACCACATTGTCTTTTCCTTTCTTATAAATGATATCATAATCATATCCAAAGAGTTTAGTCACCCATTTTTGTTGTTCTGGGGAGGAAATGCGTTGTTCCAGAAAATACTTGAGGTTTTGATGGTCTATCTTAATTTGGAAATGTTGCCCCAATAGATATGGATGCCACAGATCCATGACATGGAGAATAGCCAACATTTCCTTTTCATAGATGGATTTGCCCAGATTTCTTTAAGATAGTTTCTTGCTGGTAAAGGCCAAAGGTCGACCCTCTTGCATAAGGACAACACCAATTCATTTCCCCGAGGCATCACATTCCAACACAAAGGTCTTTGTGAAATCGGGAAGGGCGAGGATTGGAGTGGTGCACATGGCCATCTTCAAGGTCTGAAAATCTTGAGCAGTGGCTGGAGTCCAAGTGAAAAAGTTCTTTTTGAGGAGAGCAGTGAGAGGTGCTGCAATCTTCCCATAATTCTTAACAAACTTGCGATAATACCCTGTTAAGCCTAGAAATCCATGCAATCTCTTAAGAGTATTTGGGTGAGGCCAGTCTTGCATAGCTTCAATCATTTTAGGATCCACCCTGACGCCATCTTTGCCAACCGGATAACCCAAGTATTCTACTTCTGAGGTGCCAAAAGCACATTTAGACTGTTTTAGGAAAAGTTGGTGCTGAGAGAGTAGCTGGGGAACTCGATCCACATGAGCAAGATGGTCTGTCCAGGTTTTTATATAGATGAGGATATCATCAAAGAAAACTAAGACAAAATGGTGGAGAAAAGGACGAAAGACACGATTCATGAGGCTTTGGAAGGTGGAGGGGGCATTACACAAGCCAAAGGGCATGACCAAAAACTCATAGTGGCCCTCATGAGTTCTAGATGCAGTCTTGGGAATGTCTGCCTCTTTCATATGTATCTGGTGGTAGCCCGAACGAAGATCTAGTTTAGTAAAGAATTGGGCACCACTCAATTCATCCAGGAGGTCATCAATGACAAGAATGGGGAATTTGTCTTTGATGGTAAATTTTTTGAGGGCACAAAAGTCAGGACAAATTTGCCAAGAACCTTCTTTCTTCAGGACCATGACCACAAGGTATGAGTAGGGGCTTGTACTATGGTAGATAACGCTTGCATTAAGGAGTTATTGGACCATTTTCTCAATTTCATTTTTTTGGGAAAAGGGGTGACGATATGGACAGATATTGGGAGGAAGGCTTCCGGGTACAAGGGGAATGGAATGATCATGAACACCATGGAAAGGAGGGAGGCCTTGGGGAGTGGAAAAGACCAATTGATGTTTAGAAAGGATGGCTTGGAGGTCTTGCGGTACCGAGGGTGTCTCTGTTTCTTGTATGGCATGGAGTTGGGTGATAACACCAGAATGACCCTTTTTGAGAATCTTTTCCATGCGGTGGGAACTAATGATCTCAGGTGAACCGACGGTGATGCCTTGGAACTTTTATTGGTGGCCCTCTTGGTCAAATTGCATGGTTAAGTATTTAAAATCCATGAGAATGGGACCCAAAGTTCTTAGCCAGTCTGCACCCAACATAATGTCACAACCTCCGATGTCGATAGAAAACATATGGGATTTTAGGTGGTAGTCATCAATTTGAAGATGCACATTTTCACAACGCCCTCCACATTTCATGGAACCACCATTGGCAATCATGATTTGGAAATTATTGACAGCATGGATGTAGCAATGAGTTTCTTGGGCAATGCGGCGATGAATAAAATTATGGGTGCTGCTAGTATCAACCAGAATGATTACCTTCCGATGTTTGATGTAACCGATTAGATTGAGGGTTTGGGGAGTGGAGAAGCTAGTGAGAGAATTGAGGGAAATGACCAGTTCTACTTCAGGAGGGTCTGAGGGAGGGGTTATGTCAGTGGATTCAGGTGACTCAGACATAGAGGGAGTTTCTTCATCTTCTTCTGAAATTTCCTCGGAGATGGCCATACAAATATTTTTTTCTTTACACTTGTGGCCCAAGAAATATTTGTCATCACAGTTATAACAAAGGCCTTTGAGTTTGCATTCAACCATTTTAGCCCTGGTCAATTTTTGGATATTTAGTGGAGCAGAGGGAGTAGTGGGATTTACTGGTTTAGGGTGAGGAATAAAGGAGGGTTTGCAGTTTTGAGAAGATACAACCTATTGTGCTTCTTTATCTATTTTGGTAGCCTCCACCCAAATTTCAGGTCGAGCCATGAGGACATGGGCCCGAATTTCATCCTTGAAGCCGTTGATAAAACACTCTCGGAAAAAGGCATTAGACATGTCCTCTGTTCTAAAATCCAGGCGCTCAAAGGCAGTTATAAAGTCTTCCACGGTTCCTAATTGTTTTAGCTTTATCAAATGACCCAAATGGTTGGTGTCAGTGTCAAAGCGTTCATAAAGCTCTACCACAAAGCGTGTCCAAGCAATATACCCTTGACGAGAAGTCTTTTTCCATTGCCACCATTGCCAACGTTCTTTATCTAGATGGATAACACCATACCAGAGTTTGGACAAGTCATCTGTAATGTTGTATAAAGAGAAGTAATGTTCCATTTGGGTTACCCAACTAGTGGGGTCCGAGCCATCAAATTTGGTCACATCCACCCACGGGAGGCATAGGTCACGTTGAAAGTGATGGTTCTGCAAGGTATGGGAATGAGGGGAATGGTCACCTTCAGTATGTGGAGGTGAGGAAGAGGAAGGGTTATCTATAGGGATATGCAGTTTGGTGTAGAGTGTTGAAAAGACTGATTCAAGTTGGGTGGTGAGGTCTTGTTTGATTTCCCCCATTGAGGAATTCATGGTTGTATTGATGGAATCAACATTGGCACTGAGCTGTTTCACTTCTTGTTGGGTCTCAATGAGACCAGATTACAAGGTGTTGAAGTGAGATTCCAAGTCTTGGCTACGAGTATGGGCCATGAGGATGAAGAAATTGAAAAGGGGCGAGCGGGGTAAAAAATTTTGGCCGAAAAAATGATATGGATGAATGTAATAAGGGCGAAGAGATGAATCTAATGGAATAGGTCTCAAATAATGGTGAAAAAATTTCGAGACTTTTTTTTTTATAGAGTTATACTCCGTTCTGAAAAATACTGCAGAGAGGAAATACCCAAATGCTTAACCAAAAAGAAATGTGTATTTACTTGGAAACCCGAACACAGTTGCGCGGTAATAGATCTTGTCTGTTTTAATTTGTTTATGTTTCTATCCCCCAAGGGTTAGGTATTCAAGGGTTCTATAGACAAGGGTTTTCCCTATGCTATAGCTCTCTGATATACGTGCGGGGTCCAACAGTAGTACTCGTCCCAATATCTCAGGGCACTAACTAAGGAGGATAGACCGTACCCTTAGCTATACTACCCTACTACCCAGGTACTAGAGAGTATCTTCCTGAGTGTTGTTCTCGGTGACACTATATCAGTCAGGTGACCGATCGGTTTATCTAAAGAGGGCTTCAGGTAATCTAGGCCGATCCGTACACATGTGCTTTCTGATGCACTACCACTCGAAGGGGTACCAATAGGGGTTACAAGGGTGGCCAATAGATGTGCGCTTAAGTACCACTTGTATATCCTGCGTGTATGAATCCCTCAATCATGGGTTTATGCGTGTAACAACAGATCTCTGTGGCTTAAAGACGTTGGAATACGTCTCTACCCTGAAAAAAATTTAACCCACACTTTCTACCGATGAAAGTGCTCTGATACCACTTTTAATATACCAGATATAAAATGTATGTAGAACTGAAATAAAATGCTAGTAATGGCAGAAAAACAACAATATAACCATAACACTCACCATAATAACACTGAAATGATATAAGAATAAGAACAGAAATAACACTTTGAATTTGAAAACAATGTTCATGGGCCTCTTCGAGGGGGCAACCTCCAGTTGATCAAAGCTCTATTACAATAATATCCAAGCTAGGGTTCTCATACCCTCGACTCCTATTTATACTAAAAAGAAGCATCTAGAGGAAGATCCTTCTAGAAGCGAAAGCTTCTATTAGGTCTTCTTACATCCGCCTTATTCTATTTTATTGAAAGGCCTCATTAATATTGACCTTTGTTACATCCAAATATATTGTTCTACCTATGTGTGGGTTAGGACCCTAACAGCCTTGGTCATGTTTGGCCACTTTTGGGACTTCGACAGGCTGGTCGAAGATGAAGTGCACAGGCGAAGCGGAGATCATGGGATCTGACCCTTTTTGCGAGCTTTTTGGGTCTCAGGGTTTATGTAACGGGTATGGGATGTCGACCCATGGGTATTACCCATGTTTAGGCCATTTTTGTAATGTATAAAAGAGTATCCAGGCGATGTAAGAGTAGTTCGATCTATGTGATCGTAGTGATATTTGGCCTAGTGCATGAATGTGTTAAGGCTTGCAGAGATAAGTGTAATTGTTTTGTAGGTTCTTCGTGCGTAGGCTGAGTAAGGATTTGTGCTTTGACCTAACTCGGGCAAGGAGCGTCTGGTGAGGTGCGCATAGATCTCCTGTCCTATGTAGAGTTGGCTTTGTGGCTCCATGCATGTAAGAAATTTGAAGGAGACTAATAAAGAAGAAAAGAAGAGTTGGTGGACGTAGCCCCACATTGGGGTGAACCATGTATATCCTGTGTTATTGTGCTTTGTGCAATGTGTTCATGGTGTTTATGTTCCTCTTTTCTTAGTGTTGATTGATGAAAGCATCTGATGTAGTATCTTAGTGCTTAACAATGAGAATGAATTTTAGATCTGAGTTAATGTTATGTGCTAAGTGAATGAAAGTATTAGATCTTGATTATTACTGCACTGATCTAGATTAGGGTTTTAACCTACAATGTGAATAAGAGTTAAATAATAATGAATGTTATTTTCTAAGTGCTATTTTAAAGTATTGTGATAAAAAATCTGTGTCCCAGCTAGGTTGTAGACACTTGAGTCCTGCAACCCACCTACCTCTACCTCGGGGGAGACTTCATCTGCTTCGTAGATGTTTTCGAAAGGGCCAATATTTAGGGTTTTTTTGGTGCATTGTTGAAGCTTTGAACCCTGGGTCTGCCCCTGTGCCAACGAATGGTTCCATTGCTGGGACCTGAAACTATGATTGCTGGGAAATGAAGAAAAGAAAGCTCTATGCGTAGATCTGTCGCTGTAGTGCGCAATATTCTACTTGACTTGCGAAGATCTATGCTAAAATAGAAGTCCAATATGAAGAAAAGAAGTAAGATCTTAAATCTTTGTGCTTTGATAAAGGTAAGATAAGTGGAAAATTTTTCTTCGAAAGAATGTGTCTAGGTATGTTTGATAGATTTGGTCCTAGTTTGAAAACTAGGGCACGACTAGAATAAAGAAGATTTGATCTGAATAAATTTGATAGAGCTAGTGAAAGATATGTTATCCCTATGCATAGAAAGAATTTTCGGACTAACAAGTAGATGCAGGACCCTAGAAAGAATTTTTGCAGGTTGCAGGTCCATCACTGTGATCCCGGTGCGCAGTACAAGAAAGGTTGTGGATCGTTTAAGAGAAAGAGAGGATTGGCACTTTGTTATAGTTGCAGAAGAATGGGACATCTTGCTAAGGAATTCCCTGGTAGAAGTCCTATTTGTCTTTGTTGTAAATCTATTGATCATGAGGTTTTGGATTGCCTTAGAATGATTGCTAAAGTCGAGAAGATGAACATGAAAAAAGAAAACCACGAAGAAGGTCAAGAGACTAAGGATGTACTCGAGCACCAGAAAGAATCAAAGGATATATTATTGAAGACGAAAAAAACACTAAATGATCAGAGAGACATCAGTTTACCAGAGATCTTAAAAGAGAAGGAGTGCATAGAAACAAGAATATGAGACTTCGACATCGACTGTGTTCTGGATGAAGAAACACAGGTGAATATTATGACATAAAGCACTTGGGAAATTTTGGGAAGGTTAGCGATGATTCCTTCATTAGGAGGAATAAGATTGTTTAAAGGAAATATGATAACCTTATGTGGAAGACTTACTCATGTACCTATGATAGCCCATGGTGCATCGACTAAAGAATAATTTGAGGTCATTAAGTTTGTTGAGAACAATGCTCCCTTTGCACTTTTGTTGGGAAATACCTGGAATGAGAAAGATCAGATCCGAAGGAAGGAAGAAGAGGAAGCCATAGAACAGAAAAAGAAAGAATTAAGGGACTTCATAGCCAAGAAAATATAATGACTAAGAGAAGAACAACAGGAAAATTTGAAGCAATTGAGGGCCAAATACCTAGGTGTTGAAGTTGAAAGAACACAAGAAGGCTTAAAGACTCTATCTATGCAAGAGAGAAGAGCACCTACCCTAGAAACAATAAGAGAAGAATTATTACTCTCGAACCCTGTGAAAGACCCTCAACAGTGCAAAGTCCCTTTACTAGGAGAAAATAAGAATAAGAATGGAAAGAGGAACCCATAAACTCAGATCACAAGAAAGAAGGCCAGAAATCTCAGTAAGAAGAAAGAAAAGTTAGAAAAATTGCATGAAGTTCCAGAGAGGACTTCGTAGAAAGAAGTCTTACAACACTTGAACCTTGCCAGAATAGCATAACAACGCAAAATGTCACTTCACCAAGGCGAAGCTATATGAGCGTTGAAGGCATCCCAACCGTTAGAGTGATGCTCTAGAACGACCAGAACCACAATTATTGCTGGAAATATCGCCATTGGACCATTGGGACCACACCACAATGGATTGAATCATATTGATTGAGGGTTTTCGATCTATTGGAGGAACCCGTTACGACATTATTTATTTAATTCGTCGAATGCCTCACCCTGGACACTTTTTCAAATTGTGATCATCCGAGCTAACAAGAGAATTGATTGCTACCACACTGTGCTTTTGAGACCTCGCCACCCATTCTGTTTACCTTGAGTGTTTTTTCACCTACCAGAGAAATTTGATTATGAGTGTGCATGTTGAGTGACCTTAGCGCAGTAGAGAAGTTCAGAGAAGAAATCTTGATCGAACTTATGGATGAGAAGGTCATGTCCATAGGAGTACATACCTCATTGACGAGAGGATTTTAAGCATCCTCCTTGACTAGACGTCGATCTGGGCCATCCCGAACTGTGACAGAGAAGAGAAGCAAGCAACACGATGATCTGGCAAATGACTAGCTATCATGTACACATAGATTTGTTTTTTCATACTTCTATTAATTTGGATCTTATGCTTGTTTTGGATTTTGTTAAAGATCATACTATTGCAAATGTTTAAGAATATATAGATAAAGGTCAAAGTTTTGTTGTAAATTCCTACATGAAATGTGTTGTTTACTACATCACCAAATTAAATTCAATAGCGTTATGGAGCAACAATAGGTCATGATGGGTAGAAAACTATAAAATTAAATCCCTCATAAGAATTCCATGCCAATGTAACACATAAAGTGGATACATATTATAAGAAAGACATAAAATAATAAGAGTGAGAATGGACACAATTTGTGAAATTACCTCCTAATATTCTCTATGTTTTTCTATTTCCTAATGTTGTGGTATCTATAATTCTCTTCCACATATCAATGACATGGAAAAATCCAAAAAATGAGAACATACCTAATTGGAATGATGCAATGTTGTCATACCCAGGAATGATGCAATGCTTTGTTAAAGTATATATAAATTTAAATAGCTACATTCCATCCACCACATGATCCACTAAAACAATAGCTACATGCCATCAATTAAAACAAAACAAATTGAGGATTTTTAGGGTATGTTGCTTTCAAAACCTTCGTATATAAGTCCAACTTCTTTTAGCCCTCATGAAAAAGCAAACAAAATTGCAAAATTTTTAAGGTTAATATTAATCTCACAAACCTCTTAGCTAACAATATTTTCTAAAGTATTAAGCAAGTCATCTTAAAAAACTTATATAGATTATATTCGAGGAAGATTAAACATTTTTATAGAGTAAATAAGTATTATACCAATATTATGTTTGAATAATGTGTTCTGGTTTCTTAATTTTTTGTTGATTTTTTTTTTCTTAACTTATTTATTATTCATTTTATGTTTGTATGAGGTTTTTTTAGGATTTTTTGAATTACAACTTTAAAAAATTGATGGTTTTTCTATTTTTATTTTTTTTCTTTACAAATAATATTTTGAAACACGATAATTTGATTAGATACTTCTTCATTCTTCAACAAATTTCTTATTACTTTATTATCAAATGTTTCTTATTACTTTACTTTATTATCAAATGTAAGCTTTAAAATATTTAGGTGAAATATTAACAAATATAATATTAGATATATACATTTTCTTCCCCATTTCCATGTTAATGGTGTAATGTATATCTCTAAATATTAACATATAATCTATCACTTAATTTCCTATTTGCAATGTTAATGAAAAATGTGACTCTATTTTAATTTTCTATGATTTTTTCTCATTTTAATTTAGGAAACTTTATTAGATCAATATAATTTATCTATTTTAAATTATAAATAATTTATTTTCTTATAATTTTTTTCTTCAAATATTTTTTTTCACTTAAATATTTTTTTTATCAATATTTTTTTTTTCATTAAAAATGTCTCAACACTTTTCAACAATAAAATTATAAAACTTTAATAAAGCATAAAATCCATTCAATCTTCAAAGTTTATAATATTTAGATTGAAAGTACTTTTAAAGTTCTCTATAAACTAAGTAAGAATCATATATAATAAAAACAAAAACATAATATTTAAATTGAAACTCTTCTCTAAATTTTTTATAAACTATATTTTCTATAAATTAAGTAGCTTTTTCCAAGTATTTTAAGAATCATATATTATAAAAACAAAAACATAGCTTAAACTAAATGCCTAACTAAATGCTTAATTTGAATTAAAAAAATACTTAGTTTGGATAATGACTTGTTATTGTATATTGTTTTTTATGCGGTTGAAGTTGTTTCTTCTACATTATCATAATTAATAGCAATGCATCTTTTCCATATTTAACCATGAAAAATATGAATTGCACATATATTTGTTAACCATGAATACTTAGTTTGGGCAATGATTTATTATTGTTTATTGTTTTTTAAATGTATTTGGAGTTGTTTCTTCACATTATCATAATTAATAACATTATATCTTTGCCATATTTAACCATGAGAAATATGAATTACACATATATTTGTTAATTATTAAAAATGTTTCAACACCTTTCAACAATAAAATCATGAAACTTTAATAAAACACAAAACCCATTCAATCTTCAAAGTTTATATTATTTAAATTGAAACTCCTCTTTAAGTTTTCTATAAACTAAATAACTTTTTTTCAAGTATTTTAAAAATAATATATGATAAAAACAAAAACATAATATTTAGATTGAAACTCCTCTCTAAATTTTCTATAAACTAAGTAGCTTTTTCCAAGTATTTTAAGAATCATATATGATAAAAACAAAGATATAGCTTAAACTAAATGCCTAGTTTAATTAAAAAAATACTTAGTTTGGGTAATGGCTTGTTATTTTCTATTGTTTTGAAGTTGTTTCTTCCACATTATCATAATTAATAACATTGTATCTTTGCCATATTTAACCATGAAAAATATAAATTGCAGATATATTTATTAACCATAACTACTTAGTTTAAGTAATGATTTATTATTGTTTATTGTTTTTTAAATGTAATTGGAATTGTTTCTTCACATTATCATAATTAATAACATTGTATCTTTGACATATTTAACCATGAAAAATATGAATTGTACATATATTTGTTAACCATGAAACTTGAATTACACATATATTTGTTTATAAGGATTATCATAATTAATAACATTATATCTTTGTTATATTTAATTATGAAAAATATGAATTGCCCATATATTTGTTAACTATGAAATATGAATTACAAAATATGAATTATGAATTACATATATATTTATTAACCATGAAATATGAATTACACATATATTCGTTAACCATGAAATATGAATTACACATATATATTTGTTAGCAAGGAGAGAGTAACCAAGCCATTGTTAAACTCTTGAGATAGAGTTAAACTCTTGGTACAAATGAATTTGTACATTTTGCACTTAGCTTACCATGGCCTACTTTGGAGAACACAAAACATTGCCTACTTTGGAGAACACAAAACATTTTGCACTTAGCTTACCATGCCTAATAATGATAATGAAGCAATGCAGAATCTGAATTAACGGAATGACAACGGACCTTTTAAATATGAAGAGTTATGTCGCGACTCCCTTAAATTAGGGTTTATCAATGTAACAATACTGTGATAGTCCATCCACTTTTCGTCTTAAATGCTTCTTAATCAACACAACAATGTTTAAAGAATTTTTTCATAATCAACACAAAAATAACCTAACCTACATTTTTTTCAAATAAGAAAAAAAACTTATATTAAAATAATATAATAATTTTGTTATAATAATATAAAAAATATCAAAATCTGCCAACTTCTATATTGCTACACTTCTCTATTGCTACAGTTTATACATTCTAATCGGAATTTAATATTACATCCTCTTTGCTAGATACATTAAGTATAAGCGATTCAAACAACTATTCTTAAAAAAAACTTAACAAAATTTGAATCTCCAAGAGCTTAAAAAAATTTGAATCTTGTCTTTGACAAAATTAACAAGTCCAAAAGCTCAAAAAGATATGAATCTTTTTTTTTTTACAAAAACAACAAATCTAAAAGCTAAAAAAAGATTTGAATATTTTCTTTGACAAAAAAAGTACTAGCTTAATTAATTTCCAATCTTTCAAAGTACTCTGCTGCTCCCACAGGACCAACTGTATAGAAAATACTTTCTTCCTCAAGTTCAAGTGTTGCTTTTGGTAACAGATCTGCATTCTGATTATATGCTTTATAAATATGTTTAGCTTTTAATTTGCTGAACTTTCCACTCAGCATTCTGATTCTTTTCATCCATGACAAAAATGAGAACACCTGTAATTCATTCACATTAAAAAAGAAAACCATTTAATAATAACTTTTGAATCACCAACCTAATATAAAATTGAAATCCTTTTAAAACATTTTAAAACAAGCAAAGTAAAATAAACTCGACAAAACTAACAATTCACCTAAATCCTAAATGGTTGTCTAACTATTTTCCCAAAACCTAATCATCATGACAATATTTCAAAGTACTCTGCTGCTTCCACAAGACCAACTGTATAGAAAATACTTACTTAAGTTCAAGTGTTGCTTTTGGTAACAGATCTGCATTCTGATTATATGCATTCTGGTTCTTTTTGACAAAAATGAAAACACCTGTAATTTATTCAGGTTAAAAAAACCATTTAATAATAACTTTTAAATCACCAACCCAGTATAAAATAAAATTGAAATCTTTTTAAAGCAAGCAAAGTAAAATAAATTCGACAAAACTAACAATTCACCTAAATCCTAAATGGTTGTCTAACTATTTTCCCGAAACCTAATCATCCTGACAATTTCAGTTAATACCTATGCTATCAACCTATGCTATCAATATCGAGCATGTTGGTCCAGTCATCGGGTTCTGAAGGGTCTGCAACACCGCAAACCGGACCATGAGAAATGTACTGTTCGCCTAGGAAATCTAGATCATCAGACAAATTGTACTCAGGAAAGACGATATTTGCGTTCGTTTCCTGCGCGCTGCCGCCGGTGTTGTAGTTGTTCATATCGATTCCTGGATACTCACCCATTAATGGCTGCTGGTAGCTGGGAGTAACGGGAATTTCAACTTGTGACCTCGACAATCCTAGCGAGGTCGTGGACAAATATCCAGTATTAGCGTAGGTACTCTCGCCCAAGCTCAGAGGCAACGTAGGACAGTCGATGAGATGATCTATGTAGGATGACTTAGGCGAAGTGCTGCTGCTGTCGCCCATGAAAGAATTCTCACGAGCACCGCAAACCGGACCATGAGAAATGTACTGTTCCAATGTACTTGGGAAATCTAGATTATCAGACAAATTATACACAGAAAATACGATATTTGG